>PVJA010030475.1:0-25767 GCA_004027025.1 Myocastor coypus | reverse complement strand
ATACAGGTCTTGCTTCGACTTGCCCTTGACCACCCAGCAAGAAAAAAAAATTCTTAATTACAATGCATGGAACGCAGAGCTAGATTGGTGAGATGAGCTTTAGGAGGCTTAGATTCAATAGCCTCCAACATCACAAGCTTCACTGGTGGCACACTGCAATTGCAAAACCTTTGACTGTGTATGTATCTGCTTCCTCTTAATCCAAAAAGAAGTATATTCTTTCCTCTTTTTTTTCTTTCTTTCTTTTTTCTATGCAACATCAATAGGGAGGTGGGTCATGCCCACACACTGTGCTCTGTAGAATGATTGTGAGGACAATATGCAATATGTCAACTTTCAAAGAAAAGAAGAGGGAAAAGAAAAAAAAAAGTAATGTGGATTTAGAAAGGTTAATGTTTAAGTGTTTGATCAATCTTATATACCTATATGTATTAATCTAAACTGATCTGATGATGAAAATATGTAATATAACCATTGTTAAATTTAAACAATAAAAAAATTGAAATAAAAGAATGATACTTTGGCTTAATTCTTTGTTATGTACATCCCTTTTATCTTTTTGGTCTTGCCTGATTGTTCTGGATAATACTTTGAGAACTACATTGAACAAGAGTGGTGATAGTGGACATCCTTCTCTTTTTTTTTTAATAGGGAAAGCTTTCATCTTCTTTCGATTTAATATGATTTTGGCCATTGGTTTATCATAAATGAATTTCATCTAATTAGGGTAAGGTCTTTCTATACCTAATATTATCAGTGTTTTTATCATGATAGTATGTTGAATTGGGGGGGGAGGTGTTTTGTTTTTTTCTTTTGTTTTGTTTTGTTTTGTTTTGCGTGCAGGGTCTCACTATGCAGCTCTTACTCATAGTGATCCTTCTGTTTCCTGCCTCCCAAGTGTTGGGATTATTGCCACATTCCATCACTCCAGGACTCCATCACTGGCTCAGCACACCTGACAGTGGGGCTGGCACGTCAGATGGGGAGTATGTTGAATTTTGCCAAAGGCTTTTTTGTGTCTATTGAAATAATCATGTGATTTTTATTCTTGCTTCTATTTATGTGGTGGATTATATTAATTGATTTGCATATGTTGAACCATCCCTTCGTTCTTAGTCATAGTAAAGAAAATGGTCCACCTTAAAGGGTGATCCTCTGCCTCCTTGGATCATTGCAGCAGTTTCTGCCTTCCACAGAGCATACTCCACTCCCTCTTTCCATTGGGCTACACTTTGATGTGATAATAGAGCAGTTTCACAGCTCTCTAACTTGCAGGCATCCTAGGCCTCCCTTATCCTCCTCTCTATTCCTTCTCCTACTCTTCTTCCTCTGCTTCTCACATGGGACTTCACTCTCTAATTTGTGATGTCCATCCCCCATTTCCTCATCCTTGGTTCAACTCCCTAGCTGAGGCTGACCAGATGGCCACATTTATAAGCCTGTCATTTTTAAGTAACTGTCTTTGTTTGAGTTCATTTTTTCCCAATACAAACTCTATGAAAACCTTTATAACAATAACAGTGTCTCCAGGGCTATAAAGTATGAGCTTCTCTGAGTCTGACTAGCCAAGTAAAAGCTCTCTCTCTCTCTCCCCTCTCTCTCTCTCTCTCTCTCTCTCTCTCTCTCTCTCTCTCTCTCTCTCTCTCTCTTTCTCTCTCTCATAAATGCTTGATTCCCTATGCTATCTGAAAAAGTCTGGCATCCTGTTTTCCATGACAAAACTATATATTTTTGATGATTTATTGTACTTCATTTGTCAGTATCTTTTTTGAGGATTTTTATATTTATGTTCATTAGAGAGATTTGCCTGGAGTTCTCTTTTTTGGCTGGGTCCTTGTCTAGTTTTGGAATCACAGTAATGTTAGCTTTCAAAATTGATTTTGGAGTACTCCTTCATTTTTTATTTCATTAAAGAGCTTGAAGGATATTGCTATTATATCTTCTCTAAAGTTCTTGCACAATTTGGCAGTAAATCCATCATGTCCTGGACTTTCATTATATGATAGTATTTTTATTAATGTTTCAATTCCATTACCTGTTATTGGATCATTCAAATTTTTAAGTTTTCTTCATCCTCTCTTGGTAATTCATATGCATGTAGGAATATCTCTGTTTCCTCTAAGTTCTCCAATTTATTGGCATTGTGTAGTAGTTGCTAGAAATCTAGATTTTGATAGTGTCCATTGTGACTTCACCTTTTTCTTCTAATTGCACTGATATGTCTTTCTTTTCTTTTTTGTTTTATTTGGCTAAAGGTTTGTCTACTTTATTTATTTTTTTCAAAGAACTAGCTCTTTCATTGATTCTTTGTATTCCTTTTTATTCTTTATTTCATTAATTTCTGCTCTGAGCTTTCCTGTAGTAACTCTAGATTTGGATTATTTTTGTTTTTCTAGAAACTTCAGGTGTATCAGTTGGTTATTTATTTGAGCTCATTCTGTATTTTTGATGTGACCATTCACAGATATAATCTTCTGCCTTAGGACTGTTTTCACTGTGCTCCATAAGTTCTTGTATGTTGTATTGACATTATCATTTAAGTTTAGGAACTGTCTCCTTTCTTCTAAGAACCACTAATTATTCCAGAGTGTGCTCTTTAATTTAAAAGTACTAGCAGAAAAAAAAAAAAAGTACCAGCAGAATTTCTATGGCTTCTTTTGAAATTGATTCCTAGTCTCATTGTATTATGATCTGATAGTATACATACATGACAAAATGTTGATTCTTTTGCATTTACTTATGTATGCTTTATTGGTTAGCATGAGGTCTATTTTGGAGAAAGTTACATGTGTTGCCAAAAATAATGTGTATTCTGTTCTAGGGTAGAACACTTTGAAGTGTCTATTTGTTTAAAGATTTCTTTCAACTCTGATAGTTCTTTGTTGATTTTTTTTTTTTGGCTAGTTGATCTATCAGTGATAGTGTGATATAGGGTCCCCCACTATAATTATATTGCTGTTTACCTAACCTTTTATGTGCAGTAGTGTTTCTTTTATGAAGTTGGGTACACTGTTATTTGATGCATATAAGTTTATAATTATTATCTCTTTCTGTTGAATAGTTTGCTTAACCTATAAGTAGGTTCCTTTTTTGTCTCTTGTGATCAATTTTAACCTAAAGTTCACTTTGTCTAAAAAAAGGATATTACTTCTGCTTGTTTGGGGATTTCCATTACCATGTATGCAATACTATTTTCCATCCTTTGATTTTCAGGCTATGAATTTGTTTTTATTAAATCTGGTTCCTACATATAGTATACTGTTGATTTTATTTATTCATCTATGGGAATGATGAATCTATGTGAATTAAGACAATTCACACTGATAGTTATAGCTGACAGGTATTGATTTATTCTTGTCATAATATTTTCCTGCTGCTGATTTCCTTTTTTTTTGGGGGGGGGGTACCGAGGAAATCAACTATGCATTCAATGGGAGGGTGGTAAGAAAAGCAAGAATGTATTCATATTCTTTCTCTTCTACCTAAGTGTTCAGCCTGTCCAGTACATTCTATTGGACCTTTGGCATTGTCAACTTCATTGTCTGTTACTATAGCATCCCCCAAAATTGTTTTCTGGAGTGCTAGTTTGATGGTCTTGAATTTCTTTAGGTTACTTTGTCATCAAAATATCTTATTTCTCCAAAAATTTTGCAGGATAATTTTGCAGCATGTATGTCTGAGTTGAACGTTGTTTTCTTTTAGAGCTCTAAACATTTAACTGCAAGCTCTCCTTGCCTTTAAGGTATATGTTAAGAAGTCTGCTGTAATTTTGATGGTTTTTCCTTTATAAGAGATTCACTGATTTTTCTCTAACATCTTTTACAACTATATTCTTCTACTGGCTTTCTGGTGTACCAACTACAATGTGTCGTGGCATGGCTCTTTTCTGATAAGGACTATTCAGAGCTCTACACAGCTCAGACTTATCTGTATACGAAATTTACATGCTTGGAAAGTTTTCTCCTTTTACTTCTGTAAACTTGTTTTTAATGTCATTTTTATTATCCCGTGCCTTTTCACCAATTCCAGTTAATCTTAGATTAGTCTTGTTTATATTATCTAGCAGCTGGCGGATTGAGTTTTCATGTTTTCTTGTTCAATGTATCTTTCATTAGCTGATCCCCAGCTATTGGCCTGTCTTCTAGAGCTGACACCATCCTTACATAAATTATTTCTGCTGCTCATATATTCAGTAAAATTCTTACTCTCCTAGATTTCTGTTTGAAACCTTTTCATGGACTCCAATTATCTTCTGTGTTAGGCATGCATTCATGTTTGCATCTCTTTAATACTACTGCTGTTTATTAGTATCCCTCTCCAGCTTCACTAGTTATTTATTGGTATCTTCTGTATACTTGGCCATCATTTATTTCATTAAGATCATTATCTGCTTAGATGTAACACTGTCTGTTCGATTGTCTTTGAATTCATTAAGCACCTTATTGTTTTCTTGCCTCTGCGGTTATCCTATCACAAATTTCAGCAGTGTGACGCTTGGTTTCCTTCATCTTAGTACTCTCATATTGACTTTAGAGAAACTAGAGATTTTTGAAGGTATTTTGTTGCCTTGTCTTCTCTACAGGAATGTTTCTACAATGATACCTTGGTTGTCAAACTCAGTTTGTTCCAAATTGCTATCTAAACACCAAAAAGTTTGCAAACGCACATATATTTCCCATAAGAAATAATGAATACCCTGGTTTCTCTTCAGACTGTGTACATCATTTGCCCTTTGCTAAAGAAATGATGGAAAACCAAATAATTGTTTCTGAGGCCACAAAAATGCACTTACAAATTCATTTTTCCAGGATTTTAATAAATTTTGCAACAATTTTTTTTAACTCTCATTCGGCTTTCCTCTTACCTTTACTGTTGGTATCACTTTCTTTGATGTCATGGTTACAACATCTTATACATAAAAAGTGCCAATAAAAGGCACGATGATGAATGTTTTAATGTACTAACATAGCACTGTGTGTTGTCTGAGAAGAGTGACACACTGTTGCATCACCCAGTTTTGTCCACAGCAAGACAGGGCATGTGACTCACTCTTGACCCTTACTGGTTTTTTCAAGACAAAGTTTTAGTTGAACTATCAAGGAAAATTATGAATGCCAAGCTAATTTCTTTTTAAACTTTGCTGTTCATGTAGTGGAAAATGTGGAGCTACCCAACAACCAAGATATCACTGTGTATTTGTAGGCTTGTGAATTAGTTATAGTGGACATTTTGTTCCTAGTATAGAGACCTCTTTAGTTAATGCCTACGTTTCATAGTTATCCTTTAAACTATAGCCTTTGCCTCTGTTCCAGGATCCAACCACCTCCACTTATTGGGAGGAGAGGTTGCAGCTTATTTGGTCCAGTACACAGTTCTCCAAGAATGAGCCACTGTACTGCTTATGTCCCTCAGGCAATCTAGACATTAACATACTAATAAAACCAACTGATAGCAATGATTAACTGTTATAGTAAAATCAACAATGACAAGAGCATCCAATACAAGCTGGATACTGACAAACCTTAAGAACCAATAGCATAACTTTCTTAGCCATAGAAATTATAGTATGAACACCAAGAGAAGACATTAATGTACAATAAATATCTAGTCAGTGAAACAACTTTCCCTGCACTAACAATGTAACAGTGTCCGTCCATATCAAGATATAACTAACTGTGAATTCATAAAGCTTAATGGTTATCCTAGAAAAGACAGAGGTTGGTGGAAATGAGAGCATAGCAAAGGTAGAATTAAAAAATTAGGTGATACAAAATGGATGGAAATAAGAAGTGAAGTAAAAGATCCTATTAAGAATAAAGGAGATTAGTAGTATTAAAGTAATATTTTTAAAGCCCAGAAGGGAAAGGATACATAGAAACTATGAAAGGCCTGCCACTGTCTTCTATCTTGCTGATCCTGAGACATGACAACCCATCCGCCTCTGCTTCCTTGTGGCTTTACACCAAGAACAGGCCCCACTGCACAGCAGCTCAGGAAGAGAAAAGCCTCCTGGGATCTCCCAGAAGGCTTCTTGGCTGCAGAGGGAGATTCCCAGGAAGAGATGCTGGTCAGGCAACTATTTGCCCTGCCTTCCACCCACCCTGACCTGCTCCACAGCCCAGGAGCCAGGGCGCCCTGCCCGCCCAGCCTGCTGGCTACATCCCCAGCTCCTTGTTGACACCCCTTACTCTCCCACCCCAGCAAATTCCTTGGGAGAGGGTGGGAACAGATCTTGCACAACCAGCAAGGGACCAAATCCTGAGAGTCTGCCCAGAGCTGAGGCAGCCTCACAGTCACAAATTTGACTTTCTCCAGAATATTATCAAGGCTTTCTTTTGCACAATTATCTCTCCTGTAGAAGAATTTCTTTCTCTTTCTTAGTCTTTTGATGGCTCTGTTATTCAGGGATGTTCCATACTTTTTTTTAAAGATGTAGACTTTCTTCCATCTGAAAAGCATCTCACTCAGGTTGGATACTCAAAGATGATCTGTACTAGGGAGGAAATGCTTGCTGGACTGACCCTAACCCACTGAGAGATTTGTAACACCGCTGCAGCTCTGGCTCACAGGTCCTTGGAGGTACCTGATCTACAGTGTGTATGGCACCTGGAAACAATCCCCTCCAGGCTGCAGGCCCCCTGGGCTGCCTGGACACAGGGAGCACAGGACCCCCTATGAGCAAGCATACAGGCTAGAGGACTCAGGGCTGGCAACAGTGGTGACTGAGTGCCAAGAGGGTATGGGCTAGGCCTCCATACTCCTGCCACCCAGAGAGCCCCTGGGGATACCTGAGCATAGTCCAACCACCTGTGTCACAAGGCCACATCTGGAGCCACTCAGTGCAGAACACAGGCTTCCAGTGGCCAGCTCTTAGCCATGGTTCACCTCTCCCCTGTCCAGAGCTCACAGGGGCTGGAGTGTGGGTAGGCAGTCCACCATAGTCCAGCTGCCTCGATGCAGGTTTCAGGGCAGGTGGAAGGTGGGGGGTGACTGAGTCCCACTGGAAGGTACTGAGATGAGGCAGGGAATCCAAGACCCAGCCCAGCCAGGTGACACAGACCCTGGTATTCCCTGCACAGTGCCAGAAAAGGCAAGACCTGTCACTCACAGGAGCCAATAAAACAGTGTGAGGCTAAGCTATACCTGCCAACCCCTTCCTCTTGGAATCCAGTGCAGCAGTGCCTGATGACCTGTCCTTCAGTGAAGCATCACCCAGGATCCAGGAGTAGAAGCACTGGGGACTCCCAGGAGGCCCCCCAAGGAAGCTAGTTATTCTAATAAGAGATCCATCAGACCATTCTGATAGTTCTCACTGCCATCCTCAGATGCATCTGTGAGGGCAACAGCTCCAACAGTCATTATGGTCCATGAGGTGACCATGAAAATTGATGTCTCTTATTGAAGGTGACAGAGAAGAAAGATAGGACCCTTAGAATCCTGTGGAACAATCACACTCATGTGTAGAGAAGGAATGGTGTGGTCAGGTCCTACTGCTAGGAAACATACCAAGACCAGCTGTAGTGAGGCTCTAGGGGTTGAGGGTGATGGCTGTACCCCCCCTAGACTTCTGTTTTCTCCCCTGTTTGGGCTGCCTCCCCATTCCCTGATCAGTAAAAGCCTGTTCTGTCAGCCTGAAATCAGGCAGTCTCAGTGCTCACCTGAAGGCACACTCTGTCCATACCCACACCCAACTGTCAGTGGGGCCTGGAGGGTCCAGAGGTGTTTTGAACAATACTGCAGCACAATTTGTCTCTCACATTCCTGCTGATATAAAGCATGCTGACTTCATCTCAGACGCCACATCTCAGCAAGCCCTTGAGAAAAGCCTCACAGCACAGCCCCTTCCTCCAGTGCCATCTGTGGGAAGCCAGGTTTCCACTGCGGAGTCACCGAGATGACCGTGGCAGCCACGTAGGAGTGACGTAGACATCCAGATGTCTCCTGTTAAGTCAAGGGGCATTGTGAAGATGCAGGATGCACCGCTCTTCCAACAGTCCTTTTGCTTTGGAAAATATAACAGTTTCTTTTTTATTAAAGAATTACTATATTATCATGGTTTTCCTTGTTAATTTGAAATCAGTAGATACTTTTAATTTGTTTTGAATCAATAAATTAAACTTGCACACAGATCGCTCTGATCCTCACAACTTCTGTGAGTGGAATGGGCAAGAGCCCTGGTGTGAGGCCGCAGGAATCCATCCCTCCATGACAGCCCAAGCTGTGCAAGTCCCTTGGCACAGACCATGGTGTTTATGGTCCCTGCAAGGAGTCACCAGGCCTTTATCACAGCTCTTCCTAGAATCCTGTTGCCCTTCCTCTCACAAAGCAGCCACCTCTGGCTTCCCTGGCCTGTAGCCCAACTGCCCTGCACCCATGCTGGCTCCTTTCTCCCCTCTGTAGCCTCTTAGAAAAGGCATCTGGCAAAATCCAAAAGGTCTGAGCAGCTGTGGCCTGCCCTGCCCCCACCAATAGCCACACACTGGAGTTCTGCTCACCCTCTTGTCTACTGTTCAGGGCTAAGTGAGATACGTGGATGCCCTTGGTAGATCTGATCCCACAGGACTGTGGTCTTATACTTGGAGGGAGGTAGATGGAGTGCAAGTGAAGCCCCTATCTGCCAGCAGGGGTCCAGCCCAGTGGTACCTCCACCTTGAACACACAGCTCCAGAGCTGAAAATGTAAAGCTGTGTTAACATTTCTTCAAAGCGGCCCTGTGAGGCTGGGGCTGACTCATGCCTGAAGTGGATCCAAACCAAGCACCCCTGAGGCAAGAGATTAGGGCCTGGTCAACCAACTGAGTAAGTGAGCATAACCTGTCAATCATAGAGATCCAGGACACTGCACAAAACAGCTTCCAAGCCCTCACCCGGACCAATCAAAAAGTACTAATGTCAGTTCTTCAGAGTCAAGCATGTTTTGATGGGTCGGCCCAGATCTAACATCAGCCTGAAGAATAGAGTACAAAAGATGGTTAATATCAATTTCATGGCCCCTGTGAACTCTCCTAATAACTTACTCTGCAGAGTATGTTTCTTTCCTACCTTTAATAAACATAAAGCCTGGCTGTCTTTTTGTACCACTGCGTTGTCCAATACTTTATTCAGGACTCCAGGATCTGAAGAGTCTGCAGATCCCCAGAATTTCTGACCCAAGGCCCAGCTTCACACCCACCACTGTAATGAGGGTAGCAGGCCTCTCTCCTACTTCACAAAAGGTGCCTTTTCTAAGCCGTCACAATCAATTTCATTGAGACATTGTTTACATAGAAGAGCACATATTTAAGTATAGTTTGTTGGTTTTTGGCAAGTGCACTCACATGACCACATTCCACTTGAGCCACAAGGCCCCAGTCAACAGAACCCCTGGGCTAGAAGGTCACCAGGGCTGCCCTGTCTGTCCTGATAAGGTAGCCCTGAGTATGCAGTTCTCTGTGTCTGCTCCCACCTTCCTCCTGCTGTGCATGTCAACCATGGCCTCTTGCAGGCAGGCATTGTCTACCACAGCTAGATGCTCCCTTACTCTGCCCTTGCAGTGGCCTACACTGCCATGGACATCCTCCAACAAATCTTTGGGACAAGTGTACATCACATGACTGGAAGGAAATTCTGAGAGCAACACATGTGGGTCACCAGGCCAGAGTCCTTTTTACTTCCTTAACTGCCACTTAAATACAAGTTGTCAGCCGGGCATGGTGGCACACACCTGTAATCCCAGAACTTGGGAGGCTGAGGCAGGGGGATCAGTGCGAGTTCGAGACCAGCCTGGGCTACAAAAGTGAGCTCAAGGCCAGCCTCAACTGCATAGTGAGACCCTGTCTCAAAAAAAAAAAAAAAAAAAAAAGTTGTCCGTGGGTCTGAGTGTATAGATTATCTCATTGGGGTTTCAATTTGCATTAAGTTACTATTTGGATAGATAGATGTGTACAGACACGTAAATATTCCACATCATATCAATCCCAGTCTTAAATAGTGTGGCTTTTTTTTTTAAATGTATTTGGTACAAGCTCTCACTATGCAGTTCAGACTCCTAGTGAGTCTCCTGTTTCTGCCTCCCCAGCATGATTACAGATGTGCATCACCACAGCTGGGCTTGGTTGCCAGCTCAGTGGGACCAGGGGCAGGGCCAGTGTGGTCTGCCGTACTAGGGGGATCAAACCCCAGTCCCTGCACTTGCCTAAGCAGGCACTTAGTCAGCTGAGTTATCTCTCCAGTCCTGTGTGGCTTTATAGTAGGTCTTAAATTAAGTGGTTTAAGATTCCCTTCCCATACCTCAGATTGTTTTTTTCAAGTATTTTTATCTATTCAAAGTCAGCTAAGCCACACACTTACAACAGGAGCACTTGGGAGGCTCGAGCGGGAAGACCACTGCAAGTTCCTGGCCAGCCTTGGCTACAAAGTGAGTTCAAAACCAACCTAGACTACACAGTGAGACCCTGTCTCAAAAAGCATATTTTTTTTTATTTTTTAGTTTTTAAAAGGTCAATTGGGTTTCCATATACCTTCATTTTAGGATGAGCTTTTCAAACAAAAAGACACTGATTAGGCACAACTTGAGGAAAATTCTGCTTAAAAATACTTACTCTTCCAATACACGAGTATGACAAATTTCTCTACTTTTTAGCGCTATTCACTTCTCAGTAGTGATCTGTAGTTATAAACATAGTAATCTTGCATGCATTTTCTTAATTTATGCCTCAGTAAATATGATTCTCTGATGCTCTTACGAAAACAGGCCTTCCAGGTTTTCTTTTTCCTCTTCTGGGTGCTCCCTGCTCCACCATGGAACCTGAGATCTCCACATCACTCTGGCTCAGGGGAAGAGCCAGGTCGGTGTGCAGGCCCTAGCATCGGCATCATGGCGGGAAACACACAGCCATGTGGGCCCTCTGGCACCATCCTGCAAAGGGTCCTCCCTCAGCCAGCTCTGCACTGTCCCCTACTCTAGGATCTGAGAGCCAAGTTTCCCTCTCCTTCCCAGTTATTCCCATCCACAGCCCCATATCTGGCCACAGCACAAACGTCCCTTCCTGGCTAGTCTGAGGGTCTGGGTGTGGGTCCTTGGCTCCATGCCTCAGTTCTGCCAAGGACTTAGACCTCTGTGTGCTTCCACCACCTTGTACATCTTTGTTCTGCAGTGCAAATTTCACATTTAAAAGGTGCACAAAGCATCGTTGGAGGTTATGCCTCACAATGCAGCACAAGGCTGTGCAGGGAACCCGAGGGTGGCCTGGGAAGCTGGTGCCATCTCCTAGAGCTAAGGTCCCTGAACTTAAGAGATCACTGCCGGTCACACTAGGCCCAGAGCAAGGTGCTGGGGGTCTCATCCATGTGACTATGTGGGACTCCCAGCAGCCAGCCCACTGTTGCAAGGTCCTTCGCTGAAGCTCCCTGTGCCCATGGGGACAGCTCAGGTGTTAATGCAGCAGGCCTGCAGGATGCCATCACTGCTGCCCATGTTCATTGGCCAGACCCACACAGGGCTTCATCTTGTTGGAAGGAGGCAGGTATGACTCTGCCCAGAGGTGGGCAAGACAACAGGCACCCTCACCTTACACTGGGGTCTCCCTTCTGCAAGGGAAGCCTTTGCCCTGTCAACTCTCTGCTTTGATCCCTTGACGAGCCTGGTGTTCTCAGTTTCAGGAAGATAAATGTGGCTTATCTTGTAGGAAATCTGAGGGTCCCTACAGGACCCCATCAGCTGACAGTGATCCAACTGCAGAAGCCAGGGACTTCCCTTATCCAGTTAGCACTCATGGACATCTCTCCCGGTGACCTTATTGTTCCTTCAGTCTGGGATCATTCTGTCCTTATTCTTTAGTGGTGTTTAATCTACACACAATAGATGGCCATGGTTGTGTCAGAACACCATGGTGAGGCACAGAATTTTGCAAAGCTGGAAAAAATGGGAGCCAACCAAAAAGAAAGGAAATGCCATTTTTAAAGAAAGACAGTAAGTTCACATAGCAATAGATTTAAAAACTTTTTTTAAAAGCCCTCAGTAATTATTGTCCTTGTCTGCTTTTTATTAACTTAACCAAATCTGTTTGTGCTTGATAGTTTTGCGGTATGCACAAATGTATCTGTGTGAAAATGGCTTCCCTTTGATTGCTACCAACATCTATCAGTACTGACTTTGAAAATCCACTTTCGTTAGCTTTCAACTGATGTTAAGGGAGCCAAACCTGAGATTTCCTTTACCAACTGACAACCTTCCAGGGCAGCCTTTTAGCAGGCAGCTCAGGCCTGCGTGTCATCACACTGCTCCCACGGAGTTTCCGAGCCCCATTCAGCCTTCTTGGCAGCTCCGAGCACTGGCCCGCTGGACCCCAGATCCCCCTTCCTCGGTTGCTTAGTCATTTGGCAGCTGTCTGTGGCCCCATCCAAATGTTTCCATTTATGGTTAGAATTCAGTCTTTCTAGCTTGGTCTCACAGATGGGAATGCTTAAGTGATCAGACACTTCAGGAGCGTCTCTCCACTGCTATTAATGTTGGGTGGGTGGAACAGACCAGCTCTGCAGGGCTCACAGGAATAGGGAGACTCTCAGAACTGACTGTGTCTCAGGAACTTGGGTCCCCTGTGGAACTCATGCCTGGGGCACTGAGGACAGCCACACTGACTGCTCCAATAGCTTTTGCGAGCTATTTTGTTATTACTCTCTATGCCCCAAGAGAGACAGGGTCAAATCTGTCCATGAAGTGATACAGGGTGGACAATGGGGAGCCCTACCCACACACTAACCCACTACTGGCCATGGCCCTGAAGACTAAAGGCCAGGGTTCAAGGATAGCCTGCCATGTCCAGAAATCTGGCTCCCACATCTGTCTGCCAAAGATCAAGACCTGAGAGCTGCTGGCTGAGCGGCTTGATCCATCATGACCTCATTCACATCACATTGTCTTCCAACCAAGTAGACTGCAGGAGCTCAGCTTCCATAGCCTGGACAGCAAAGGAGATCCCAGACTAGAAGCAGTCACATCAGCAAAGAGAGTACCAGGAATCCATACCCCCAGCTCTTAGCTCAAGTGCAGTCAGTTCTCAGAATAAGTTTGTCTCCCTTTATGCTACAGAACAGATCAGTAAAGAAATACTCCATCTCATCTCCCAGGTCTGTCGTCTGGACACCACTCCCTGGAAAGCTTCAATCGATGAGGCCCAGTGGAAAGGAGAAGGCATTGAAGCAGATGCTTCTGGGCTGTTTCACACTTCCCTTTAAGAAATGCACCTATTCCTTCCCAGAAAGAACTGAGACTTCTCACTCTAGCTTGGCCTACCTGCAGGACCCAGAGAGGTAAGTCTGAGTTGCCACAGCTTGGCAGGTGCTTCTGTGCCTGGGACACACCCACAGAAAAACATGCCCAGCCTGGCTCTCCCACATGCTGGTCCTGGACCTGTAACTTGCTGGTTCTAAGGAAAGCAAGTGGGTCCCCCAGTACACCACTTTACTGACCCCTGGGAAACAGTATATGATCAAGCAGAGATTATATGCAGAACATCTGAAAGCCTCAGAGGAGCTGGTTAAGTACCATGGCAGCGCAATGTAGAAAGGGCAGTCTGTGCCCAGGATTAAACATCCAAGGTCACAAGGATGCAGGACAGGGTCACTCACCTGGACACCCCACTCCTAATCGGTGTGGAAAGGTGTGTGTTCATGCCTCTCTCATTTTGGCTCTTGTTTGTCCATTTTGAGATACCGTAGTCTCAGAATACAGCCCAGGCTAGACTCAAACTTAGAATTTTCCTGTTTCAGCCTCCCTGCTACTAGGATTACAGGCAGGACCCTCCTCATTTTGGTCCTTTATCTCAGCAGTAGCCATGTCAAGCTCGAGCTCCCGAGCCACCCAATGTTCAGTGAGCACAGTGAAAAACCCTCACATCCAGGCTGAGTGCCCTCACCCCGGTGAATGAAAGTGTAGACGGCACATCAGATTTTAAGAATTCGTTTTAAGATGATCCTCGGACTGACAATCCTCTGCCCCCAGTGCCAGTCCCCTGCGCTGGACTCTGCGCTGACCCTGGTTGTCCTCACACACCTCCTGCCCCACTGTGGGCTCTGTCCCAGCCCTGGCTGCTCCACGAAGGCGTCGCCAAGGCGGCGCCTAGGGAGCAGGGCCCAGGTCCACCCCCAGAGGCCTAGTCTAGCACTAACCCCTTGGCGCAGAGCCCCCAGAGGAGGTGCCTGTGGGGAAAGAGAAGCCATGGGAATCCTCCCAGCCAAAACCGCAGTGGAAAGTGGGTCACAGGGTGACCAAGCTGACTCACGCTGGCCGGCGGAGCTCCCCACGGAAAGCCGCTCTGACTGGGGTGGAGACAGAACCGGCAGAGACAGGAGGCAGCTACGACCCACCTGGACCAGCGCGCTGAAGCAGCGCCACCACAGGGCCAGAGCTGCAAGACTGAGACACAGGCTGCTGTTGCCAGGGCTGGGTCGTCCACGCGCGGTGCTCCACGTTAGTGTGAAGGAACCACGGGGCCCACAGTCAGGGCTGCCTGTGAGTGCCCAACTGCACACACCCTGCTCCCCTACTCAAGCACTGATGCGAGGAGGTGGCAGGTAGACTGCTAGAACCTCCCGGCCAGCCAGAGCCTAGCACCCAGCCCCGCCCCGGAAGTCTCCTGATACCCTGCCTGAAAGTCACAAGTCTGAGACCCGAAATGCAGGAAACTCAGAGGACCGCAGGATGTCCCCTGGATGCTAAATACTTCTGGCTTTGAGTCCCTTTGTGCTAAATCTGCTGGGTCAATGTTTCTTGGATGCCATGTGCCTCTGGCCACTGAATCCCCTGGTATGAGGTTCTGGATGCCAAGTGTCCTGTTAGCCCCACATTTGTCTCTTATCAGTTCCCCCAAGTTCTGCCCACCACCTCTGCCCTCCTTCATCACACTAATGTCACACTGCTCGCTGAAAAATGGTGACGGTGGCAGCCTGTCCCAGAGCCTAAGGACTGATTCCGTTTTCAGCAGAGGACACATAGAAGATGGTTATTCCTCCCTGAGACAGTAGGCAGCCATAGACGGAGTGAAAATAATACTATTGTCACTGCTGTGCTGAGCATCAGAATTCAGACACACAGCCACAGCTGTGCCACTGCTCTGGTACCACTCATCCAGGCCAAGCCTGGGACAGAGGCTAGCAAGTGGAGCCAGAGGCACAGGGAGGGCAGGAGAGTCAGGGTTTCCCCTAGGAGAGGAGTGAGTTTTGAGGCCAGGTAGAGGAGATGGTTGCATAGCACTGTAAATAAAATAAATGCCACCAAACTGGAAAGGCTTTTGATGGTTAAAATGCCCAGTTTTACCCAGCTAGGATGGGTGGCATTCTTCGTAAGGTCCTTGAGCCCAGGCACTGTGCCTTGGTCACTTGAGGACATCTGGGAAAGCCACAGATAGTGATACTAGCTGTGTAGGCATAATGGAGTTGTGCACACCAGACCCCATGGAGTGGGGAGGCATCTCGCCCCTTTCTCAGGTGGAGAGCACCCGTGACTGCTGACAGCAGGGCTCAGTCCCACACTGACTGATTCCTGGACCTGTGTGTGAAGTACCCTTTCCTCTAGTCCCAGAGAAATAGATGTCTCTACCCACTGAGGCAGGGGTGGTGTAGGGTGACACACAGTGACCAAGCCTGTGCCACCGCCACTCTGGAGAGACCTGGCTTTTCGAGAGAGCTGTGTTGGCCCCAGTGGGCTGGGCCAGCGCTTGCTGGCCTGCTGCATCTGGCTCTGAGCCTCCCTTTAAGTTCACAGCCTCCTCCTTTCCGGCCCCTTCATCCTTGGTGTTTAATGCACTAACAAGACCCCTCCCTCCTATTTATAGCCTCTTAGGCAGACCAGCATTCTCTGAGGCTGTGGTCTTATGGAACCTACCCCAACTATGCTAACAGTGCAGTGTGTGTCTCCAACCCTGCTTGGACAACTTCAAGGGAGGCTCAGCTTCTGCCCAGAGGCGGGGGCAGCCCATTCCTGCCCAGAAAAACCAACTCGCTCTCTCACTTCCAGGGCCAAGTGGACATGTGCCCACAGTGTGGGTGGAGTGGGCTACTAAGCAGGACAGAGTGCCCATTACTGGAATTCCCGCCTGTATTTCTCCTCTCTCCTTGCACATAGACTCTTCTAAAGTCAGTTTGGATTTTTGTGGAAACTTAGTCCTTTATTTTTCCCTCTTGTTCCTCTGGTAACAGCAAAACACACACACACACACATGCGTGTCACCTGGCTCCCAGCTGCATTTTCCAGCAGACACCTAGAGTTGGAAATGTAGCAGAGTTTGAGCGCCAGAAACTCCAGCAATGCTCTCTTAAATGCTTCTCCCTTCTCAGTCACCCACCCTCCAGGGCTTGAGCACCAGCCAGGCTGTCCTTTCTACTACCCTTTTCTCTAGAGAGAAACAGGGTCTCCCAGACCTCCAGGAGAAGAAGAACACATCACAAACTCTTCTTCGATAGCTAACAGAGGATTCCTTGTCTAGAAATCACAGAATGGTTTCAGATTTTTGTGCCTTTATCCCACCCCTTTCCTTATGAAATTAGGAAGCCAGGAGCAAAGAGAAGTCCACATAGTGAGTGGGTGGCAGAACCAGGAAGAAGCACCCTTGTAGCTGTGCTCCCTCTGCCATGCACCTTACACCATCTGTGGGGGCCCAACTGAGCAAAGACAGTTGTCTGGGGAGACCCAGACCCTGGCAGTTTCTCCAGTTCTTTTTCTGATGACTTGATCTATTTTTGTTCTAAACAAAGAATTTCCTATTTCCATCCAGTTTTGATTCCCAAGTATGTGCTCAGACAGTACAGCCATTCTGACACAATCTAGCTAGACAGATCTCTCTTTCATGTACTAATTCATCAAGGGTCATGCCATATCCACTGTGGGTAGGAGGTTGTGTGGGTGAGTGGGAGTGGGGCCTGAGAGCTGAGGTTTGAGCAGCGCAGGCCAGGAGCTACCTTGGCCTCCCCCAAGCTGTTTTGCTGGCTTCTCACAATATTCAGGTCATCTTGCTCTGACACACGAATAAGGTAGAGTATTAAAGGGTCATTAAGATCTCCGTGTGTCCCTTGGCTCCCAGAGCTTTTGTTCCCAGCTGTACCCCTATGTGGGTAGAAGGATGGCAGAGACTCTAGAATTATCTTTTTGCTTTCTAAACAATCTTGTGAGGGCTGGCCAAATATCTCAGTGGATTAAGGCGCCTACAAGCAGGCACAGGGGCAGGGGTTCAATCCCCAGGCCTGCCGTGCTGGCCCCGCCCCCGGAGTGCACTGAGATGGCAAATGAGTCTGGGCATGATGGCATGCGCCTGTAATCCCAGCTCTTGGAAGGCTGTAAACAAGCACATCACTACAAGTCCAATCTAATAATGAGACCCTGGACACCCTATAGACTCTTCCTTAAAATATAAATAAATAAATAAATAAACAAACAAACAAACAATCTTGTCCTCACCAGTATCTATGCTCAATGAGATCCCAACCAAATAACTTTCCATACTTTCCACACCATAGTTTATGGTGAAATTTAGGAGAGAGAGAGTCACAAGTGAAATTTAGGAGAGTCACAAGCCAAATAATAATTTGAAAAGCACTTTCTAACTATCCCCATCCAGGAAGCTTTTCAAAATACATCTTACTATAAATTCCCCACCCTCTTTAAAAATGTGCTCAGGCCAGAAGCCAAGGAGAGCTGAGCTTCCACCCAGATACCATCCAGTCTTCCTTTGTGTGGTGATAAACCAGGCAGAGCCTTCTGCAAGTGAATCAGGCCCAGTATACAGGCCCAGCGTGGGCAAGCTGGCCATGGAGACCCCAGGCTCCCTGCTCCTGGGAGCAGTGCTTAGGCCACAGTGGTAGGCATTTGCCAAGGCTGCAGGACTCACAACCCACACCAGTTTCCACTCTGTGGCCCTACACTGGCAGCTAGACCTCAATTACTCAGGCTAACACTCAGTCACCCTCTATGAAGGATTCAGACAGGAACACCAGACTCATTTCAGTTCCAGTAAGATTGTGAGCCGAGATCCACTTGGACCAAAGCCTCCTTCAAAAACACTGAAATGAGAATCATGGGACTTGGAAAAAATACTACCATTCCACCAAAGGGAAATGACACTGGCTCAGACCCCTCACAAACAGGTGCCAAGATGGATGAGACGCAGATCTGTCTTAGGACAGATATGAAAGCAAGGTGGCAGAGTGGAGTGAGAGGTCAGACAGAGACAGAGAACAAGACCCCAGGAAGTTCAGCCTACAGATGGGCCTTGAGCCCAGCAACCCCTCTATGGAGACCAGCCAGCTTCCTATTGTCAGATGAGGGGAGTATGAGCCTTCCCTGTCACCCTATCATCCTGCAGAGCACTTCATGGCTTCTGCCCTCACCCACTGAGCCCTGCAGGGACCTGCTCTCCACACCAGTCCCACAGGTTAGCTGGGTGGGTGGCAGAGGATCTCAGGCTGCACCTGACTCATTATCCCAAGGTCCACCTAAACCCTTTATGAGGGCAGGTCTCAGGGCACATCCCAGGCTGTGACCCAGGACTTCCTTCCTGAGGCCCCAAGCCTGTGGCAGCCAGACCCTGTGGCCCAGGTTGTCGCTCAGTTCTGTTCTCAGTGGGAAGGGAGATCAATACTCATGTGACTCACATTAATTCCTCTTGTTGGTCACTGTCCAAGATGGCACTTTTGCTGGTTCCCAGGATACAGGAAACCCCAAACGCCCTGGTGGAAGCTAAAACTGTGGTCCTATAGCATTATAGGAGCAAATCTCCAGCTGTTAAGGGCCCAGAACTACGGAACAAAACTCCAAACTCTCCAGTGACCATGGAGGTGGGGAGTAAAGTCACATCTGTCTGTGTCCAGCCTCTGAAGCCCCTGTCCTCCATGAAATTGGAACTGCATGGAGGGCTGGCTGATACAGGTGTAATCCTACAGGAAGATCCATCCCTCTAGTGGTACCTCCAGCTGCCAGTTCTGCTCTACCTTCAGGTGCACAAATCTGCTGCCAACCATGGGTGACTACGGTGGGTTACGGTAGCTCTCACAGTCAGGAGCCATGCCCACACCCTTCACTGTGAAATGGGTCTCCTGGTGAGACACTGGCTTGTGGGCCAGCCACTCTGTAGCATCTGATGAGCAGGAGCTGTGAGCCTGTACCTGGAATACACACTAACCCTGCAGCCAGGATACAAGTGACCTATGTTACTGCCTCACTACCAGGTACCCACAGGGCATTTCTGAGACTGGCAGTTTGAGGTGGCAGGATCTGCCTTGGAAGTGGGCCCTGCTCACATCCTTTCTCATGTCTTTACAAGAGACGACTTTTAAAAAATGTGTCAACTGCTACTGCTGAGTGCCATCCAACAGAAAGTCAGGCTCCTAAAAATATGGTGCCGTATCTTTATGTGCCCTATACTCCACTGGACCAGCACTGTTCAACCTCTGGCTCTTCTCTAAAGCAAAATGACCATGAAAGATAAGTTAATCTATCTAAGACATAAAGGTAAGTGCAAGACACACAGTAAAGAGAACTTTCAAACTTTAAAAAGTAGCAAGAATGGGCCGCAGAGATATCTCAACAGTCTAAGTGTCTGGCTAGGCAAGCACAAGGACCCAGATTTGATCCTCAGTACCACATACTGTGCCGGCCCTTCCCCAGGAGGCTGAGCTGGCCACCAAGATTGGGAGTGACGGAATACATCTGTAATCTCAGCTCTGAGGAGGCTGAAACAGGAGGATCACTATGAGAGGTCACTGGGTAATGAGACCCTGTATAACACATATAAAATTTTAAAGACAAAGAAAGTGGTAAAGATGATGGAATGAATGTGCTCTGAGTGAGGGGGAGTATTTCAAAAGGAATTTTTGGGAATATGTCTTCTACTATAAAAAAATCTTTCAAAATTTACTTTCTATCATGCTGCATAAGTTGAAATGATCAGTGAGCAAGAGAAAAATGGAGTAGCCGGGCGTGGTGGCTCACGCCTGTAATCCCAGCACTCGGGAGGCTGAGGCAGGAGGATCGGTGCAAGTTCGAGACCAGCCTGGGCTACAAAAGTGAGCTCAAGGCCAGCCTCAACTGCATAGCGAGACCCTGTCTCAAAAAGACAAAAAAAAAAAAAAAAAAAAAAGAGAGAGAGAGAGAGAAAAATGGAATTCTAAGCTAGGTGTGGTGGTGCATGCTTGTAATCCCAGCACTCAGGAGACTGAGGTAAAAGGATCCCCAAGAAGTCAAGGCCAGCCTTGTCTACATAGTGAGACCATCTCAACAAAAAGAAAAGAAAAGAAATGAAAACTTCACACTGAGGAACACAGAAAACAAAGTAATGAAGAGCAGAGCACAGAGGTTTAAGGCTCAACACCAGCCAATCAGACATACTTCCCATTAGTATCCTGGGACAGAGAGGTCAGGAAAATGGCTGCAGAAATCACTGATGAGATCTTTCAGATTTGCTGGAAATTATATAGCTACAGATGAAAGAATCGCAACAGACACCAAATAATATAAGCAAAATCAATAATTAGTGAGTATCACAATAAATTGGATCTTTGATGTCTACAGTGGTGGAGAATCCTTAAGCCAGTCAGAAGGAAAAAGATTGCAACACTAAGGATGGACACATCCTACGCCAGGGATAGACTGCCTGGCAGCTCAGCATGTACCATGCTGGCAGAGAAGCATGTTAATGTGTGGAGGAGAAACGCACCATTCATCTAGGATCTTGTGATAAGAAGCATCAGCTTCTAAGCAAAAATCCAACAGAGGCATTTTTCAAACATGCATAAGCTGAGAGACCCCTCACAGGCAGAAGGACACCTGCAGGAAATGACTCCAGAACATCTTCAAAAGTACAATAAGTGATCCCGGACACAGCTCAGACCTGCGCAAAGCAAGCAACAGAACTGAGGGGAGATAGGAAGGATTACCTTCTCATGTAAAAAAATAATAATAATAATAATACTAACTTTATCACATAACTGGTTGTTTAAAACAAAAACAATTCACTTGGGGATTACAACACAGGAATAAGTAAAAAGTAAGCCAGTGTAGCATTTAGGACAAAGGGGAAAATGGAAGCCCGTGCTGGAAGCTCACTGCACAACACTGTGTGAAGTGGGGAGTCTGAACGCAGTAGAAGGAACTTGTAGGGCTAGGGTGCAGCTCAGTGGTGCAGAGTCCCATCTCCAACACCAAAAATAAAAAAGGTATATGTTGGAAACTCTAGAACAACTACTGAGAGAAATAAGTTCTTTCTTTACTGTAATAAAATAACCCTAAAACACTTTTTTTTTTTTTTACTTAGTTTGGTGGTTCCAGCCCATAGTCAGTCAGCCCCATTGTCCTGGGACAGTGAATAGCAGCACCTCATGGTGCAAGTACATGCAGAGCAAAACCATCACCTTGTTGCCAAGAGGCAAAAGGAAAAGAGAAAGGGGTAAGCTCTAAAGTCCCCTGGGGCTGAACCCCCAAGTGACCCAAGGATGTCTATCAGGTGCACCTCTCACAATTATTTCTGTCACTTACACCACGAACCTAAAGACCAAACCTTAATCCATGGACCCTCAGGGACACTTACTCAAACGAGCAGAGGTATGACTAAGAAACAAACAAGGAAGTGAAATCACATGCAGCCATGTCCCATGCAGCCATACGTCAGTCAACAGCAGACCACACCCAGGACTTGCATTGGCTGTGTGCAGCCATCTCTGTTTCTGTAAGCACAGCTGGTGACACCACACAATGATGGGATCAGCTAATTCCACATTTCTCAGAATGTGTCCCTGTCATGAAATGCCACATAGCTGTCCTAAAGAATATACAATCAAAAGTAAAAAGGAAAACAATAAACAACAAATAAAAAGTTAGAAAATACATAGATTTAATCTAGATAGAATTATATTAAAAATAAATTATCTAAAAACAATTTTATAGAGCCAGAGATGTCAGTGTGTATAAAAGTACAACAGAATGATACTTAAAGGAATGTGCTATAAATATGAAGACACAGAAGGGCTGGGGAGATAGCTCAGTAGAATAAGCTCTTGCCTCAGTTCAATCCCCAGTACCACAAAAAAAAAACACATAGAGACACTGGAAAAAATAGAAAAACTAAAGGATATGTATGAACATACTAAGAAAGCTGGAGCACTACATTAGTATCAGACAAAGTAGATTCAGGACAAACATTGAGAGTTAAAGAAAATATTATATAATGAAGATATCAGTTCATCAACAAGCTATGAAATGTGTTCTCATATAATTCTTTAATCATGTATTTATTTGGTACAGGGTCTCATTACAAAGCTTGGACTCATAATGATCCTCCTATCTCAGCCTCCCCAGTGCTGAGATTACAGGAGTATGCCACTGTGCCTGGTTCTGGAGGCTGGTACAGCATGTGATGCTGGGAGTCAAACTCAGGTCCTTGCACTTGCCAGGCAGGCACTTAGACCTCTAAGCTATATCCCCAGCTCTATCCATCTAACTTTTAAAAACCTCAAAAGTACATGAATTAGAAGAGAATACAACTGAAAAAAGAGTTGGACTAAGCATCCAGAGATTGCAACACCCTTCTCAGTAACTGATGGAAAACACAGAATTTGGAATTTAACTAAAAGTCAATAGAAATATATTTGCAAAATTTCCCAAACAGTCTAAAGTTAAACAATAAGCTTCTAAATAATATTTCTGTCAACAAGATCAAAAAGAAAGGTATAAAACAAAGACAAGCTTCCACCATGCAAAGTTAGAAAAATTAAATCAAGATGAGAAGAAAGAAGGAATTTAAAAAGAATAGATATCAATGAAATTTTAAAAAACAAACCAATGCTGATTTATTTAAAATGTCAATACAACTGATAAACATCTGTAGTGATTGATCAAGATGAAAAGCACACACAAACACACACATATGAATTACCAAAATCAGGAATGAAACAAGAGTTCACAACTAAAAACACCCAAAATATCTAAAAGGCCAGCTCTGGAGAGGCCAAGCCAAGACAGTCTCTACAAGTTTGAGGCCAGCCTAACCTGCATATTAAGTTCAAGGCCAATCTGGACTGCATATTGAGATCCTTTCCCAAACAAACAGACAAATAACAAAATCCCAAAAGATCACAAAGAAATGTTATAGAATAAAATCCTTAACAAAATCCAGTATTTATTCATGATAAAGTCAAAACAAAACAAAATTTTCGTAGGAATTGGTATATAAGGCCTTTATCTTAAAAGTCACTTATGACAAACCTACTGCTAACATCATCCTGAAAAGCAAAAAAATATTTTCCTAAAGTTTGGAGCAAGCCACGGACTCCCACTCTCACCACTCCTGATCAATACGGTACTCAAAAATTTCAGCCAAGGGGGTCGGGAAGATATCTCAGGGGCACAAGTGCCTGCCTGGCAAGTGCAAGATCCTGAGCTCAATCCCTGGTTCTGAAAAAAAAAAAAATCAGCTAATGTAATTAGGCAAGAGAATAAATAAAAGAGATTTGAACAGGAAAATATGATATCAAAATGTCTTTGATGCCTGCCTGACACTATACACAATGATCAACTCACAAATACCACTGACCTCAACAGAAAACTTCTAAAAGAAATAGTAAGAAAATTTTTACAACCTTGACTAAAGTTAAAAACCCAGGGAATTTTTTTTATATTATTGAACTTTATGTACAAAATCATTTGATTTCAAATAAACACTTAATGTAAAAACAAACGTTCTTTTAAACTGAATTTTTTACTTCTACTGTGTCATTCAAATGCTTTATCATCTTACATGATTTCTTCAAAATCTGTTATCAAGGGTACATATAGAAAAGCATTTTTTTATAAATAGAAACAAGGGGACTTTTTCGGCTTGTATTATAAGATGACATAAAAAGTTTACTCAACAGAAGTAATTTCATTGCTATTTGGAGGAGGGAATCACCAACTTTTGTGCAAACAATGCTAGCCTTCTTTTAAGCATTAAGAGCATAACTGCTTAAGAAATGACATAAGCAATAATCCTACATCTTCCCTAAAATAATCTACTTTTTCTTTACATATGTGCACAGTTTTAGCAAATTAAAGCCAAAAAGAAATGCTCAAAATCCACTGTTTAGGCAAAATGAGTCTAGTGGAACTTGTCATTTGTAGAGCTTACCAATTAAGAAGTCTAATGATGCAGAACATTTGACTGTGTATGTATCTGCTTCCTCTTAGTCCAAAGAAAAGTATATTCTTTTCCTTTTTTTTTTTTTTTTTCTAAGCAACATCAGTAGGGAGGTAGGTCATGCCCACACACTCTACTCTGTAGAACGATTGTAAGGACAATATGCAATATGTCAACTTTCAAAAAAAAGAAAGGGGAAAAGGAAAAAAAAAAGAATTTTGATTTAAAAGTGTTAATGTTTAATTGTTTCATCAATCTTATATACCTATATGTATTAATCTAAACTGATCTGATGATGAAAATATGTAATATAACCAATGTTAAATTTAAACAATAAAAATATTAAATTAAAAAAAGAAGTCTAATGAAAGCTGCAGTTTCCCTCTTTCCTATTTTTAACACAAAAATCAATGACCAAGAACTTAGTTAGGGGATGACAAATCACATCCACACTATTAAATAGCCTCACAGTTAAACATATCTAAAAGACCAAATCAATATTTATACTTATAAATTTCTGAAGACAATAGAAAGCTTATATATCCTTTCACTAAACAAAATAGGGAACTGTATCTCATGGTGGTGGATTGAAATTTAAAGATTAAAAATACCTGTATTTACAGCAGCATTGATCCTTTGTAAATAAAGAATATGAAAATGCAATATCTCTAAAGGATATTAAAAAATCGAGGTGATATTATTCAGCCACAGTGCTTGGAGTTGAAATAAAATCTATCGGTGCTTATTAATGTGCCAGTAGTGAAACTGCTTTCTGTTGGAGAATATCCAACTGCAAATATGTGTGCAAAACATACAACACAGGGAAAAATTGCTCAAACAATTCAAGTCAACTCATCTGTACTGGATATTCTCATCATGCAACACAAAGAAATCCTTGGATTAAAAAACAAATCAGGGGCCAGGGAGATAGCTCCATGGCACAAGTGCCTGCCTGGCAAGTGCAAGGTCGTGAGTTCAAACCTCGGTCCTACCAAAAAAAGAAAGAAAGAAATTGAGCTGACGGGATGGCTCAGTGGTCTAAAGCACCTGCTTAGGAATGCTTAGGCGGCAGCATGGTTCCATCCCCAGCACCACATGCTGTACCAGCCCCACCCCCAGGTCAGGCATAACTGGCCATAATAAAATAAATAAATATTTTTTAAAAATCAAAAAACCTAGGCATAACGTTTTCAGGTTTTAGTATAGAAAACTCCACCACAACGCCTTTCAAAGCGGCATCTTCAAAATCTCAAACTTGTTGTTCTACTTACAATCCAAATGAAAAAAAGATACAGCTGAATTTTTCATGTTACTACCTTACTGAAAGAAAAACCAAAAACAGAAAATGTTCAAGTTTAAGAAATATGCTGGATGAGCAACAGACAAAAATGCACACAAAAACAAATGGTCAATAACACCTATAAACTATGACATTTCACTGACGGCAATGTAAAAAAAGAACATCTTCTCAAACAGGCATAAGATGAAAAAGTGCTACTTTAAAACTGTAAAATTAACTTACATAATGTTTATCTTGCATCGTATTTTTATTCCAATTTGATAAATGATTTCAAAAATCAAGGATCAAAGTTTGTTGCTATTTTTTTCAAGAATTCCTTTTTTTTTTTTTT
>PVJA010030474.1:0-25767 GCA_004027025.1 Myocastor coypus | reverse complement strand
TTTTTTTTTTTTTTTTTTTTTGTCTTTTTGAGACAAAGTCTCATTATGCAGTTCAGGCTGGCTTTGAGCTCGCTTTTGTAGCCCACACTGGTCCTGGTCTCCAATGTGCACTGATCCTTTTGCCTCAGATGCCCAAGTGCTGGGGTTACAGGCATGCACCACCATGCCTGGCCCAAGCTTCTGCTGTCTTTTGCTACCATGAACTCTTGCTGTTCTGCCATGCTGACCTTCCTTGGAGTCAACTATGGACTGAAACCTCTACAAACTCAGCTTAATGAATCTTTTCCTCTTCAAATTTGGATGCCAGGTATTCTGTCTCAGCAATAAGGAAAAAAAATATATGCATGCACACACATATTCCATATATTATATGGAATGTGTCTACACCAAAATGTCTGTGAGGGTGAAGATAGACATTGCAGCATTCTAGTAAAGAAACATATCTTTTTTTCTATATTGTATGTTTCTATATTGTATAATCTATATTGTTTCTTTTCTTTCTTTCTTTCTTTCTTTCTTTCTTTTGTGCTTGCTTGCTTGCTTGCTTGCTTACTTTCTCGTTTTTTTAGGACACAGTGAAATTTTTATTTTGAGACCAGACCATGAGGAAAATATATCACGGCCTTGATAAACAACAGATAGGATATATTTCCATTTCAAAGAATAAATTGGTCATAAGATAACATGTTCCTTATCAAAAACAAAAGGTGCTGTGCTGGGGCAGGAACAAGGTGTGCTGCAAAGGTCCCAGGCAAAAAAGGATTTGATAAAGAAGTCACAGCTCAAATTGCTTTTGTTTTTTTCACCAGGGATAGGAACTTATGCTTGCCAGGAAATCAGATTGCTTAATTTTTGACCTTCCTTTTGCCAGAAGATTATCTCAATAAGGCACCATTAATAAGAGGCTAAAAAAACAATGCTGGGTTTAGGCTTTTTTTCCATTCTGCTGTACAAAAACCAACTTCTTCAAGTTTAGTAGTTTGTAAATCTCTTAACTAACCAACAGTTCCCATTTCACTGTTTATTAAACTCAAACCCTTTAACTTTCAGGGGAAAAGTGCCACTGAGATTATTCTGGTAACTGCTGCAAAAAGCATGAGTGTCCACTGGCCAATAAATACAGCTCTTCTTTCCGTGTAATATGTGACACTGACTCTCGCTTTTGCAATTGTCTCCAGGTTGAAAGACACCGTAAGACTTTCAAGACATGAACATCCGTATTTTTTTAAAAAATATATTATGGCCCACTCAGCCTGCCCTGGGGGTAGGACTGGCATAGCATATTGTGCTGGGGATCGAACATCGGTCACTGAGGTTGCCTAAACTTGCCTAAGCAGGCGCTTTAGACTACTGAACTGTCTTGCCGGCCCCAAACATCATTATCTTGAGGGCTAAAAAAGGTTACGCACAAAAAGCCTTTTAGATTTCTCATTCCATCTCCCTCTCACCTCATCTTAAATCTACTTTATGCCTTTGCATATTAAAAAAGCAAAATGAAGGTATCTCCCCTTCCCTGTCTTTCTATGAACTCGATATGCAGCCCAGGCTTTCCTCAAACACATGGCAATCCCCTTGCTTTAGTCTCCCAAATGTTGAGATTGTGGGTATGTTAATTAGTTATCTGAATTTTGTTTTATGGCTTACAGAAAATAGCGTGGTGATAACTTCTGGTAAGTAGGAGACTGGCTACAGAGATAGCCCTCCTGCAACTCTACCAAGTCACAGGCAGCTTGGAGGAACCTCCAGCCTGCTAGTATCTGTGTTTTAAAGGACTCTGGTACCTTGGAGGGTTCTCAATTAGTATGAGGGAGAGCTGTACTTCTAGGATAAGGGCACATCACATGAAATTTAGACTATGAATACTTGCTAATGCTATCTTTGATCCAGTTCTATTTTTGGTATTTAGTGCAGGGTGTGCAGGGTCTACAGGGTCCCACTACATAGATACATAGTGATTCTCCTGTTTTCAGCCTCATCATAGGCACGTGCCACCACGTCCAGTCTGTTACCATCTCAGCATGCCCTATGGGTGGGGATGACATGGAATGCTGGGAATTGAACCCCAGCCGCTGTCCTCTGCCTAACCAGGGGCTTTAGTCTGCTGGGCTATCTGGCCAGACCTTTTGATCCAAATTTTAGCACCAGTTTTTTTTTTTTTTTTTTAAATTTCACTTTATAGCATCCAAACAGAGTAACCAAGGTCCAGAGGCAAGTGAAATATGTCTCAAACTTTCCTTTGTCTTTAATTTATTTATAAATTTTATGTCAAAACTAAGATTGTTCATTTTCTAGAATAGATTCCTGGGCTGGGAGGACAGCTTAGTGGTCTAAGAACCTGCCTGGCAAGCAGAAGGACTTGAGTTTAATCCCTGGTACTGCATGCCATGCCAGCCCTTGAATACCAGGCGTGCTGTATTTGCCCTGAAACTGGTATGGTGGCTCACACCTGTAATCCCAGCACCAGGAAGGCTGAGACAGAAAGATCACTATGTCCCAGTTGTGCAGCGAGACCGTGTACCAAATAAATAAAGAAATCGATTTAAAAAATTTAAAATAGATTCCTGCTGTCAACCCCAGTGGCTACTGGCAAAGACTTTTTATTTCTCAATAGATGAAAGACATGCCTCATCCTCTTGGTCTGAGTAGGAATGAGATTCAACTGGTCATCTACACACTTGGCCATGCAACCGTCCAGGTGCTGTTTTACCTGAGGCTCCTTATTCCTTGCATCCATCAAATCTTTAGCTTTGTCATTGTAATGCAGTGTGCACTGGGTCAGGTGGGCCTGGAACTTTTACAACTCATGGATCACCAAGGTCTGGGCCTAAGCTAGAGGCACATGGTGGCACTGAATGTATAGCTGCACCTGCTGCATGGACATATGGCTATCCTCATAGCACCAGAACTTGATGCCCTGCATCTTCCACATGTTTTCTGTCTCCACACTTCACCATGGTGCCCACCGCCTCCTAAACCCAGAGTTGCTGCAGCACTGCCATAGTGACCCTTGCATTGTCTGTTTTCTATCGGTAATACATTTGTGTATGATTAGCATAGTTTTCAGCAGCTTTGATTTTCATCTATGAGGGATAATTTCTAAAGAATACCAATCATTTTGATTATAAATGATTTACATGCTAGGAGGCATAGTTTACTTAGAAGAACAGAAAATGAAATTATATACTTAGAAACATTTAACATATGAGATTCTCACATGTATTTGATGAGTATACTTGAAGTAATGATTTCAGAACAAAAAGTGAAGAGTCCCTCTTCTAGTTAAGTTGTACTGGGGCATCACATGTTAAATGGGGTACTAACATACTGATGTGGACAACAGTGATGAGGACACAGTTAAGCATGTATCAATTTATTCTCTCACTGTTTCATTCAGGGGACAGATATGTAGTGAGGATGGTGATTTGAGGCAAATAGACCCCTCCATTGCCTCAGGGCTAGATTTGAATTAATCCTTCCTTGTTAGCAAAACAAATTGACCCTGTTGATTTATTAAGAGGTGAGCAAAGGGCTCTAAGCTTATGAGTCAGAGTGGCTTGTAATGTTCTTTTTTAAAATTTAGTTTTATTTTGAAGAGCAAAGACTAAGGCAAGAATAAAAATCAGAAATAGATGGAAGCAGACTTAACAACAATGGTACATATGTTACAGATTTTCAAAACAAGAGTAGCTGATTAACAATGGTTGATATATTATCTGTTTTTATCATCAAATCTGTTGTTCAGATTAACATAGTTATGTAAGATTGGACATATGACTGAATATTACCACTTGCTTTCAGGAAATCTTAAATTTTTGTTATTTTCTCTTTTCTCTTACCTTTTTAAAAATTTATTTTAAATAGAGTATAGTAATAACTTATATAACATTAGAAATGGTACACAATTAGAAGACAAGATGACAGGCATTCAAGCATGGCTTTTGTATTACACATTACTGTCCTCGATGTAGTTGTTTAGATACAGATAACAGCATACAGAGCTAGTCAAGGTGAAAATGCTGCACGTTAACTGTTATTTAAAAAAAAAACTAATGGAAGTTCTTAGCATAATCACCTCAGCCACCATGTATATATACTTGCATGTTTTTCCCTACCTTTTCTCTCTTCATTGTGTAATCCTTCAGTTCCATTTATTTATTTATTTAGGTTTACTATATCTGTTATACCTTTCAGGTTTTGTTTCCTCTTTTGGCTTCTTACACTAGGAGATAGCTCAGTGGTCTAAGTGCCTGCCTGATAACATTCTTTTGCACAGTCAACTAGGACTTAGGTCCTGGCCTGTGACAACTATGAGTCTCCTAATTTTCTCCAGGCAAGGTGACAGGGAATTTGGAAAAGGTTCTGAGTGCTCCTGGCTAACTGAACCTATGCTCAGGATTTCAGGGACATCCCAAGAGATGTCAGAAATACTTTTTGTGCCTGGGAATACTCCCTTGTTTCCTATTCATGACATCAAGTGTCTATAAGTACTTTTGTTGAGAAGATGGTAAAGGTTCAGGGAACTAACAGACTCTATCTGGTTTCCTGCTGCAAAGTGCATTCCAGACAACTACTATATCCACCACTGGGACCTTCTTTTAAGTCACACAACAGTGATATCTGGGATAAGATGTTCACCTTAACTGCTTGGGGCCATTTGGATCCACTAAAGCCATTTTGGAGAACTGGCTGGTATGAGGAGAGATGAAGAGGTTAAAGAAATCCAGGTATCCATCAAGGAAGTAGGTATACCTATACAAACCCTTCCAAGCCATGTACACAGTAACCAATCTTTTCTCACCATGTTTTACCTCAAAACAACACAGCCAGTTATAATACTATCAGTGAACTAATACAAAATCGCTGACCCATGCTCCAGTAACACATGTATGATTAAGACGCTGCAAAAATCCCTGTGTGTGAATCTATGATATTTTTGGAAACATTTAGATGTAAGCCTTAGCAATCCCCAAACTTATACTTCAAACTTTCTGCCATTGAACAGGGAGCTCAATAGTTTTCCACATGTAGATACTAATTCTTTTCTCATTGTCTTCTGACAGGTTTTCCTCAGCCTTGCTGGTGAGCTGGTGAGGTACAATATCCCAAAGTAGTTAGACATGATCCCAATGCATATAGCCCTGTTCAGCCAGAAGTAGCTATATGATGACAGAAAACTTCACACCACCAGCAACTCATTAAGAATTATGAAGACTGATTTCTCCTAGGGGAAGTGAAGCGAAAGATTGCTGCATCTATACCCTGCTGCTCAAGTGAGTATAACCTACCATCCGTGGATATCCAGGACACATATACCGAACCCCTGCACCTGATACAAATCACAGAGTATTATCTTCAAGTCTTGTAATATGTGAAGATGGTTTGTACACCATGCTATGCTATGCCTTGCTGTAACACCTATGGGTAGACAGGAGGCCACTCTTTGGACACATCATGCCTTGCTCTGCTGGAACACGCAGCTCCCAGTTATCCTGAACTCAGCATCAATAAAAGAACTGAAGAAATTGATTTAGAAAAAGAATAAAGAAGACCATTTGTAGAAGACAGAGGGACAGATGGGGTGGGGGAGAGAGAGAGAGAGAGCTGTAGCGAAAAGATATGGCAGGTAGCTACAATGAAGGAGTAGGAAGTAATTGAAAGGGAATAAATCACTGATCTCTTTTCTGCATCTCCTTTTATTTAGATCTTTGTCCCACATAGACACCTGGAATGTGATTCACTTCTTGACTCGTTTGTCATCCTAACTTTTAATTTCTTTCAACCTTGGGACATTTCTCTATCATTAATGGAGTATAACATTTTGGGTTGGGGGCCTTAAATACAAGTACTTTAGGGTTAAGAACTAAGGGAAAGTGTATGCCTCTTGACCATTTGTATCTTTTTTTTTGTGAAATGGTCTGCCGAAATATTTTGCTCATTTTAAAGCTGTGTTTTTGTCCTATTGAACTGTGGAGGGTTATCTTTTCATGTAACAATAAAAAACTTTATATGCAAAAAAGAATATATTGTAAAGTCTAAAAAAATAGAAAGTTTATAATTCTTATGTCAATTGTGCTACCGCAGGGCTTCCTGATCCCTAGTTCTTTGATTTTGTCTAATTGCTCATACTCCACCTAGCTTTGCCCTCCTAATTACTGGAGTCTGACTACAGAGGTCAAAGCTATCTTATTAATTTTAATAAAGCACAATAAGGCCTTCATCCTATCTTTCCCCTACTATAGTGTCTCCTCTCCCTACATTCCTCTCTCTGAGGCAACCATCCAACTGTTGTTGAGGAAAAGAACAAGGACTAGTCTGGCTTCTTTGAACTGAATGGAGTCATAGTTGGGAGGAGATGGCAGTCTTTAGCGGGGAGGTTTGTCTAATGGCCCTCAGTGAAAGAAATATGGCACTTTCTAGTGGGTTTCATCTGTATGACCACTTGGTTTTGCAGCTTCTGGGTGAGAAAAACAAAGTACTCAGAGATTAAAACATGTATAATCAAAAAAGTGGAATAGAATGGAAAGGCAGATTGGAGAAGGAGCCATATTTTAAAGAATTAGAACAGCGGTTGCAATCAGCCCTTAGAGCTGTCAACAGGTGTAAATAATCGGAGCTGTTCTCTGTATGTCTAAATTATAACATTATTACTCATATACATCTCTGGCTATGCCCTTTTGTTTTGGGATGTTCAAGTTAATGTGAGATCTTTGTCAATATTAATTTACCTCGTGATATATCAACATCATTAAGTCTCCTCAGGTACTCCTTCTGGGATCATGGTCAGAGACTCTTCACTCTTTCAGCTTCACTTCTATCATATATGTTATCTTTCAGGATGAATTATGATCTGTGTTAGACCACAGGATGCTCTTTGGAAGCATGGGAATACTTTTTGCTTCAGTGACCCTTCTTCTAGCATGATGCACACTGGTCACCTCCTGTCCAATGGAGAACAACAATCTCCTTGTTCAGAAAGTTGGGTGAGTCACTAAGTTGTCAGATACTGTGGAAAAGTTCCCTTATATATAGGGTCCTTCTTGACACTATAGGGCCAATGCCAAAATACTGCCTTCCCTCTCATCCCAGTTATCTTTTTAGTTTTGGTCTCCCTAACCTCATTTGTCCAATACCAAGCAAGGGAAGATTGGTTGTTGCATCAGTGGTATAGTGTGAACAGTTAATTTTATGATGTTATCTAAAGGTTGTAATGCTTTTCCTGTGAAGAGGAGCCCTTAACTGTGTGATAGACCAAGAGACAACAAACTCTGGCTATTTTTGGCTTGAGGTGGTCAGAGTTTCGGTCAGATACATTCTATAGGTGGTATCTCTAGAAGCATTCAGTATGCATCACATGTTTTCACCTTGGGTAGGTGTATAGGGTGAAGTCTAGCAGTCCCAACAGTAATATCATCAAGATTGTTAATATGGCCAATAGTTTTTAATGAGGAAGAACCAATAATGACCTCCCACAAAAAGAGTAAGGAAAAGGTCCATGGAAATTTAGAACTTGACATTATATTAACCTATCTTTTCATATCTTGAACAACTATGGAGAGGTTATGGGAGGATCAGGAATACACACACACAGTGTTCACCTTTTACAATTGCAGAACTTCTTTGAGCTGCCATATGATGTGTGAGAGCTGGGTCTCATTAATAAAGTGATAAATGGTTCATGGCCTGTTCGTCATAGGAATCCAATTTTTGCAAAACCCAATCACTCTCAGAAAGGTTCTCAGCTGTTTGACATGGCTTGGCAAACAGAAGTCTGGAATGTCTTGAATTTTTTCTGGACTTAATTCCCCTTTTTACTCTGAGAAGTGAGCAACCCAAATTGGCGATCTTGGAGTGGCAGATTTGTGCCTTCTCCCGGGATGCTTTTTAAACTCAGGAGACAGAAAGTTAATAAAGGACTCAGTTCCCTCTTGTAATTGGATCTCAGTATCTCCACAAAGCATCCGATTGTCTAAATAGGGCAATACCTTCATTTTCTCTTCTAGCAGGCTTTGTGCTAGCTGAAAGATTTAGGCTATCTTGAAGCTCCTAGGGGAGGACTATCTGGGTCAATTGTCCCATCCCTATTGGTGGATTTTTAAAGGTAAAGAAGCTGTAACTCTGAGGCACCAGTGGAAATAAAACAAAGCATTTAAAATCTAAGATGCACAATAAAATGTAAGGATTGGGCACAACTGGTTGTAAAGACACCACAGCCTTATCAAGGAGATGCAGGTTCTGAACCAATCACTATCCATTATACCCACTCCTGACTTCAGTGATAGGAATTTAATAGGGCAAACCGCATCTCATAAGATTTCTTGTTAAGTATTCCTCAGATCACATATTTCAGTCTGTTTGAAACAGCTGTCGCCCCAGCCCAAGATTTGAATACATTTCGTATACCATAATTTCAGCATCAGTGAGTGTCACAGTTATATGGGAACCTTGGAACCTTAATTAAGTTTTGTATCTAGAGCATATTTTAACAGAAAATCTTATTGCTCTACTCCCACAGAAGTTAACCCTTTGACAATGATCAATGTCAACATATTGCAATAATATACTTAAGTGTTCATTGGGGTTCGGCTTACATAAGGCTATAGAAATTACTAGGGTTCCCTCTAGTGGACAACAACGAAAATAAATTTTCCATTCAGCTGCTTTAGTCACCAAAGGGAGTGTTGAGAAGCATTTTCCTTATGCCTAAGTAATCCTCACTAAGTTATCTTAATCAGAACTAGGTCGCAAAAATTGACATAATATTTTTGACCAGTGACAGGCACCCAAGTTATTGCACACAGACAGCAATAGCCATTGCATTGGTAAAATTCGTCATGACATTATTTTGATTGGCTGACAGAAATATTTTAACCTATATAAATTGTTTTCCATAGAAATAAAGAAGAAAAAGAGTGTTGGGAGCCGCAAGAAGCCAGGAAATTGATCAAGTGTGTGTAGGTGGGACTAGGCCTCAGTGCCTAAAGCAAACAAGCTACCCCAGGGATGAGAAAAACATCCAGTCTGGTTCAGGCCAGCTGTTAGTTGCTAGGCAACCTTGTGTTATGTGATACAAACTTTGCAAAAGTATAAATAAAGGATGGTTTTTGTGTGCTTTGGGTTAGTCTTGCCCATCAGGCAGACTGGCGACCATCTAGCCCAGCTTTTTGTCTTCCTGTCTTTCTCATTCCTAACAGCTTGCCTCCCACAGGTAGAACGATTGGCAGTAAGACCAGGGGATACATACAAAAGAGAAACAAATTGTTGCACTGAAAACAGCTGTAAGCATTGCAACTAGTCATCAGCACCAAATGGAACAGAGACAGACAGACATAAAACAGTTGCTTGGAAAATATAGTGCACTCAAATGTATTTGGCTATAGTTTATGACATAACCCACATCTAGAGATTTTTTTTTTCTGCACTCCGTGCTTATGTTCTTTTAAAGGAGGAACGTGAAGAGGAGCCCCTCTGGTTTGTGTTCTTGCCCTTATAGGGACCTAAGGTTGAATCCCTGCACACTTTGACAAGGAAAATAGATTGTTCTCAAAGCAGCTAACTGGGGAGGGTCAGTGGAACATTGAGACATCTACTGTGGGTAAATCTTGAGGCTAATGAATGATTGAATATAAGCTACTACTTTTCCCCCATTTTTTTCAACACAGGTCTAATTGGTAGATAGTATCTAATTTATAGCCCATCCTACTTGGCTACCTTTCTTGGATCTGCCAAGGGCTATTCTCACAAAGCTTTAGTACAGTAAAAGTCAAGGGCCTTTTTTTCATAATTCCGGAGCTCTAATTAGCTCTAGTACATAAGACATTCTAGGGGACATTCTGATGCCTGAGTTTCTGTAGAAGAGAAATACTGAGTGTGAGAATCTGTTTTATACCCACTGAGAGCAAAATTCTCCCCTGCTTCCAAAGTGGAGATGAAAGCCTGTCTAGGACTCACTGTACCTTTTTGTAAGTTTCTGCTTCATTTCCCCTTTAAAAGCATGTCTAGGATGCAATTTGCTGTAGATACCTATGTAGGACAACTCCATCAGGAAGTCCAAGTGCAGCCTTGACTCCCTTACTAGGCCATTACCATTTTAAAGATTAATCAGCCTTACTCATATATGGATTTAGATCATTGCCCAAATTGAACCTTTTGCTTTGGGTAATTTGGCCAAGGTTTTGTACTCCTCTTATTTCCATAGTACAGTATCTGCACCATATCTCAAAAGGAGAACTTCCCGAAGGCTCTTTCCTTTAAGGGAGGTGAAATAGCTGCTAAAAACAAGATTGGAAAATAAATGTTTTTTTTTCTTTTTTTGGCTTATACAATCTGAGAAACCCTGTCCTGCCATGGCATTTCAAGGGAACTCTGTCTTTTTAACCCTGATCTTTAATTTTATTCCAAGATCTTGAATCAAGAAGCTCTAAATTATAGAGCAAAAATAGGATCTCTGTGACATACTGTTCTATACAAGGACTAAAACTTATTTGAGATTTATAACCAATTTTCTAGGCTCAGTATGTTGGTGACAGAATAAATAGAAGGAATGGAAGAGATGAGAGAGATTGAACCAAGTCCTCATTTCAGTGGCCTGATTATCCCTGATTGAACAGTGACAAAAAGGACACTGGAAAATTCTAGTCTGTGGAGGAGGTTTATATCCCTTCTGTGGATACATAGAGACAGGTAATAGTCCAGAAGAAATCTTGGCACTGAGTCCTAGGACAAAGAAGTCTCCTGGATATTTTGGGTTTTCTATAATTATCTAGGCAATTTCTCCTTATAACAGTATGGACAGGGGCCCGGTGGGATGGCTCAGTGGCCTAAAGCGCCTGCTTGGGAAAGCTTGGGTGGCTTCAGGGACCGCGGTTCGATCCCCGGCACCACTTGCTGCGCCAGCCCTGCCCTCGGGGTGGGCTGAGCCGGCCATGAAAATGAGTGAATAAACAAAGGTTCTGAAACAAGAAAAAATAATAATAAATAAAATTTAAAAAAAAACAGTATGGACTAAGCTTTACTCAAACCCACTAAAGAAGCTAACAGCTTAAAGTTTTTATCCATTGTCTAACAATCACAAATTACTTGTTAGTAAATGCACATTCATCATCCCTTCCCCATAGGAGAACCAGAACCAGGAGAAGAAGGGGAGAGCAAGGAAGTTGGGGCCTATTCTGGCAGTAGTAGAGTGAGAAAGTAAGAAATAAGGAGTGACTGTGGGATTCCTTCTAGGCTTAGGTCCAGAGACTTCACCAAGACCTATGAGTGGTATCACCAACCACCTGATAAGGCACTTGCATCTGCATGGCTTAGGTGATGATCCTAGCCACACAAAAGAAGGGAACTATAGCTCTCAAGCCGACTGAGTTTATGGCCTTTGGTTCAGAAAGTGAGATAAAAGAGCGGTTTAGAAATCTTTCCTTTAAATTGTATGTGCTTTGGTCCACATGTGTGCAGCTTATAGAATTGGCTCCCTCTAGTGTCCTCCAAAAGCTGATTTATTTATTTATTTATTTATTTATTTATTTATTTTTTGTACTGTCTCAGGTTCAGTCTCCCACGCCTATTAGAAAGGAAACTTCTCAGGACAAAATGGACTGGGCATGTTCTCCTGTGTGTTCCTGGGAAAGCAAGATTTAGAAGTCTCATCTGACCCAGAATTGGGGTATGTATTTCTCATCTAAAATAACATTTATGTCTTTTGTGTTTGTGATAAGCACTAATTTTTCTATGGACTCAGCTTAGCTGTTAGATAAGTAAGAAGGGCTAATTTTAGAGATTCTCCCTCTCTAATATTTAGCAAAAACATTCTTCCAAAGAAAGGAAAGCAGAAGGAAGTGGTGCAAATAAAAGATAAGCAAAATATAATGTTTCTCCTCACCAGGAAAGGATCAAACAGAAATTAAATTGAAGCAGTAGAGACTTGACATTCCACTCTGGAATGTAGAAGGGGCGCCAGGGCACACTGTGCCAAGTCTAAGAATTATTACCAGCTTATTGCCTTTTAATTGGCAGTTGGAGTCCCACGATTGATTAAAAGGCATTTGTAATTTGTACACATAAACTATGTTTCGTAATAGACCCATTTTACGGCATATGACACTGTTATGGGCAGCTGAGTTATAATTTTATAGGCAGTCACACAAGGCTAGGCCTTTGAAAGAGCCATTAGGAAAGATGATACTTTTGTGGGAGACACAAATATTCCCACTGTAGGCCAGAGTTCAAGACAAAAGATGAACCAAGTACACCCACGTACCTTCCTATACATGGGGATCAGGTATTGGTACTCTAAATAGGTATTAATCATATTGAAAAAAACAGAAATGTTACTAACTCAGCCCCCTATAAGAAGATCCCATGTTCTGTATTCAGGCTCTCTTGCTATGTGATATGCTTCCACATTTGATCCTGATTGTCTTAGTTACTCTTCTCTCATTGTTGTGACAAATACCCAACACCCAAAATGAAGGAAGGAAGGTTTATTCAGATATTTCGCTGCCTCCAAGGCTGACTGGAATAGGGAAGAGAACATCCACTTCGTGGTGGCAGGACAGCAACAAATGGCAATAGAGGCAACAGAGAGGGATTTTTTATTTTGTGTCGCTCTTATATTACATTCAGGCTCTCTGCCTCAGGATATCTGCCTCAGACCACACCCATAAGCCCAGAATTTCTAAGACATAATCCCAGTGGATCATGAGTTAGTCTCAAACTCTAGAAGTCCCGACCCCATGACTGCATGAGGCTTTGGGGGGACAACTAGATACAAACCATAACACTGATTTAATTAATGTTACCTGAGTAGTTATACTCACAATCTTATTGGTTGGTCATAGATTTTCCCCACCCCATCCCATCTAGCAAGTTCTCATGTTTCTCATCTTGGACTTGCCTCACCTCATGGATTTACTCTTATCAGAATCCCTGGAAAAGGCAGGTTCCTAGGCAATGCACTCTGGTACCCATTTATCCCTCTCTTGGACAGAGCTTTCTTTTCCCCAATAAATCCCTTCAGTGTTCCTAAAACTCATTCTTCAATTTTATTTTAATTTAATTGAATTTTTTTCTTTTAATAAATAACAATGCGACATTAAAAAAACACAATAATAGTACATTCCCAATAACTGATGGCAGAACTTGCAATGTCAGAAGCTGTTGATTTAAGCCATTTACAAATCAGCATACTAACCTAGCTTTATGTTTTATTTCTCATGGTTAATGTTTTTTTCTGGGTGGTTAAGTAAAGCAAGACTTGTTTCTCCCAAGGTCAGTCAAATTCCCTCATGATTTATTTTGGAACCATGTACAGTGCTTTGTAGAACTGTTGTCAGTGTCCGCCATCTGGATGAGTCACGGCCATTGCTTGACCAGTTTGTTCTCTGTGAAAGCCTGAGTGAATGTTTTCTGTCTAGGTGACACTCCTTAGGCACACTACACACCATCAATCTCATTCTTCAGTTTTAGAGAACATGAACTTTTCCCACATTAACTTTAATTTTTGGCTGCAGTCCCAAATCAGCAGAGCCACCATATAGGTTCCAGGAATCTGATTGGCTCCCTGGTTTATCTTTTATACTAACTTTGGGTTTCTTCTGGCCAAGCAACCTTTTTCCTGTCCTTGATAATTATGTTTCCCTGTACTTGATACACTCCTCAGAAAAACACAGGCTATTTCTTTCATGTAATTTTCTATGACAGGTTTTCTCCCATCCTAAAGGGCCTGATTCACCCAATAAGAGTAGTGAGGAAATCTTCCCTAGAAAAACAACATGATAACACTGTACCCCACTATTGCCAATGTCTACACTAATAGGGCTGTTGTTGTCAGCTGTAGTAGAATAACTTACCTGCCTAGATTTGAAAGATACCTTCTTCTGCATACACATGACTCCAAAGAGCCAGCCTCTCTTTTCTTTTCATATTATGTGTGCCAAAGGGTATCAGGCTATGGCAGAATATATAAATGTGGCTATTGATAAAATGAAACACAATGAGAAGAAGTGATATAAAAGGTGAAGTTCTTCAGCAGAGTCTCAAAGGGGGAAAATGAGAGAGGAGACTACATCCTGGGGTGAAGCTGGGAAACTATAGGTTAACTGTATAGCTAAGCTTTGAGAAATTGATATATTTGAGCTCCTGGAAGAGAGTTTTTTTTTTTTTTTTTTTTTTTTTGTAGCGGGGAAGGGGATGCTGGCTCAGGCTGTCTTAAGGGTGAGTCTGTGGATTGAACTGCCATCCCCTGTGCCTGAACGAGATTACCTGCACAGGCACTAATCCAAAAGACTCCGAGACTGATGATTTTGACCCCTACTATATATGGGTTCAGCTATGAAGCACAGCAGAGTTGGAAAGGCCTGCATGAAGTTTCTGCCTCCTTTATCACTGTTATTCAATATTTTGCTTCTATAGTTTTACTTTGTGCTGATTCAATGGAAAATTACCCCATAGGATAGAAACAGGATAAAAGTAGAAACAGGCCTTTGTTCTGGTGTCTCAGGTGGATACTAATCACCATGGGGTGCCTGCAATGAATGGCCCTTTCTTTTACTCCAAGTCTGAATGGCTTTATTTGGGATTCCCTGCAATCTTCTGCTTCAAAGTGTTTGAAGTCAAAGTCAATCACAACAGATATGTCGATAGTCTGTTGCCAGGAAGACTTAAGGTCTAGTCTTATATTCCTTTATGACCTGTGACTATTTGCAGAGGGAAAGCCATTGTCTGTACTGGGCTGCCCATTTGTAACAGCATAAAGTTTTGTCCCTGGTCACTATCAGACCAGTCTTGACACTTAGTAAGTGACTGAGTCTCACAAAGGACATTGGGACTCAATTAATTGTCTTTCTGTATGAGAAAGCACATCTGAAGTACCAGGAAAACTAATTATATTTGTTTCTCTGAGGTGCCAAGATGAGCCATGAGGAACACCATAAATAGCACACCATAGATCCAACTGACCTTACCGACCTCACCATTATTCTTGAGCATGGAGAAAGGTTTAACCCTACCAGTCTGAAAAAGGGATGACTTATCTATTATTACAATATGGTTTGGCTCTCATGTGAAATGGAAAATAGCAAGAGATGATGGGCACAGGGTGACATTTCAAGTTACAATAGTATTTTTTTCAGTTATTCTCTGCAGAAAGCAAAGAAGATAATGTGAACTCCTTTATAAAAGCCTCCTTTGAAGCTTTTATGACCTTTTATCTCTGTAAAAAACTGAGAATCACAGCACTTAAGGAGTCTTCTGAAGGAAAAAAATTATATATCTTTGATGATATATCCTCAGACTCCTCACCTGTCACTCAGGGGAGTATGGATCTCTCACACTGATTTCCATTCTAGAGAACTAAGACTTTAAAATATGGCTCAGTTGCTGGACATGACCTTTCTAGTTTTCTTTTCTTTGTTTATTATTTGTTTGTTTTTTCTTCCTTTCTTTCCTTTTTTTTTTTTTTTTTTTTTTTTTTTTTTTTTTTTTTTTTTTTTTTTTTTTTTTTTTTTGGAGGGACCGGTGTTCGAACTCAGGACCTTGAACTTGCCATGGAGGCACTTGTGCCATGGAGCTATCGCCCCAGCCCCTACCTTTCCTATTTCAACAAACAGAATCTAGGTGAGGATGAAGGAAGGGTAACTTCCTTCTTTGGAAAATCCTCCTCTATATCTAGTGCCATGACTGGGAGTTAAGAAAAGCACTAGTCAAAGCTTCCTTACTCCTGCTCTAACATGTCAACTCAAAGGTCAAATGTTCAAACATGAGTTTTAATTTTTTAAATGTCTTTTAGTCATTTAGAGACAGGGCTTTACTATGTGGTTCAGGCTGGCCTTGATCTCACTTCATAGCCTAGGTTGGCCTTAAACTCACAGCAATCCTCCTATGTTAGCCTCCCAAGTGCTGGAGTTATAAGCATACACAACTACATCTGGCCTGATCATGGGTTCTTAATTGTCTCACATTGTTCTAATCGCTCACTATTAAGATATTTACTAGCAACATCGGGGGCAACTCTCCAATTTTAGCAAAGGAAAAAGCATACTTCTTGTTTTTTTGTTTGTTTTTCTGAGACAGGGTCTTGCTATGCAGTTCAGGCTGGCCTTGAGCTCACTTTTGTAGCCCAGGCTGGTCTCAAACTCACACTAATCCTCCTGCCTCAGCCTCCCAAGTGCTGAGATTAGAGGCGTGCACCACCACACCTGGCTGACAAAGCATACTTCTTTAACAAAAAGATTGAAAGTATTTATATTTCACATAGGGATAATAGGTTATGATACATTTTATGAAACAAAAACAAACTTTTTTAACGCTATCATTCAATTATGATAGAGGAGACAATGATGCCATTTCAAAAGGTAGCAATGGGCTCTATGCCACCTAGTCAAGAAAATATAATTGTAATGCCAAAAGCAAACAAACTAAAGCTATAAGTTAAATTTCTAAAATAGAGTTGCCCTCATTAGCTTAATTGCTTTCTCCTGTCACAGGTCTGAATATTTATAAATTGCAGTTAAACTAGTGGAACCCAAGGTGACATTTAACAAGGCCCACTTATATATCTAAATAATGTAAACATGGATACTAAAACTAGTTTTAGTTTGCACAAAATAAAATAAAAACACAAAACAAAATTGAAAAACTCACCAAATCTATATAGCTACTATTAAAAACATTGTTGTAGTTCTTTAGTGTCTTATTTTAAAGTTTATGTAAATAAGTGTATGTGTCTGAGTGTACATATGTGTGTGTATAGTAAAATAAAGCACAATGTTTAATACGCAAAATTTATACACAAGGCTGTTATAAGATTACAATATTCTATTATGTGAGACAAAAGTACTAGAAGTGTTAGAAGTACTTTATTCTTTTTAGTGCATTTGCCATTATAAGGTAAAACATAAATTTGATACAATTAAACTATATCTAGAAAATCAAACAACTGTTGAATCATACCACTGAGTTACTCATTTTAATATTAATTTTTAGTTAACTATATATTTATAAAGATATTAATACATAGAGGGATTTTTAATTTTATGTATTTAGTACAGTATCTTACTATGCAGCTTAGACTCATAGTAATCCTCCTATCTCAGCCTTCCCAGTGCTGGAATTATAGGCATGCACCACTACGCCTGGTTGGAGGCTGGTTCAGTACGCAGGACAGGGCCTGCAAGGCATGTGATACCAAAGAGCAACGCAGGTTCTTGTACTTGCCTACACAGGCACTTACACTACTCAGCTATCACTGCAGCCCTCACACAACTTTAATACAGAAAACTGGGGCTGTGGAGAGAGCTTGATAGTCTAAGCACCAGCCTGGCAAACGTATGAACCCATGTTCCATCCACCATACAGTATGCAGAAGCTGGCCGCTGAAAACTGGGCATGGTGGTCTATGCCTCAAATCTCAGTGCTGGAGAGGCTGAGATGGGGATCATTGTGAGTAAGAGCTGCATAGTGGGGCCCTATACCAAACAAATAAAGAAAGAAATACAGACAGAAAGAAAATTAAGATACCAGATCATACATAGTAAGAAGCAGAAGACTATATATATATATTTTGTTTTTCAGAATTGAGGATTGAACTCAGGCCCTTGTGCTTGCCAGGCAAGTGCTTATTCTACTGAGCAATCTCCCCATCCCTCAGAAGACAATATATTTTCAATTTCCTTTCTTGATACTTTGAAATCTCAAACTTTATAAAAAGCTAAAATATTGAATATTTAAAATTTTTCTTCCATTATGCTTTTGTTTCTTATGAATAACAAGTGGGTTCAAAACTTGAGCACAAGTCTCTACATGTTTGCCATAAGGTGACTGTACAAGTCAATAGCCTTTCTTGTTAACTATTGGGTGACATAATTCTTAAACATCAGTTGCAGACAGCATCAATTAATATTTTTCCAATATTGGCAACAGTAGTGGCAGTCTTATTCCAGTTTTGTCCTTTAGGTGGAATCTTGAGTAGAACAATTTTATCCAATTTTATTTTCAGGCAAAAGAACGAAATATGTTCTCTTCAATGCAGATAAATTGTCTTTCTTTTATGACTCTTTGGCATAACAGTATAAAAACACTGTTGATTTACCTAATAGATTTAATGTGCACAAGATACAATACTGTCCTTTACACGCATTATTGAGACTGAATTATGCTGAGTCCAGTAGCACCTAACTTGACAGTATCCCGTGAGTGTCAAAATAATGAGTAAAATTTGTTAGCGAACATCTATTCTTAGAAAATAGGAACCAAGAATAATATAAAAAAGAATCAAGCTAGTTACACACAACATTAACTCCCACCCCATTCAACTTATTAAGAAAATTGGTAGCAAAATCATGCTAGGTCCTACGTAATAGCATCTTCGTATAATAAATATAAAGATGCATAGGTGCTGCTGTTACCCTTTGTTGTTGTCAAATCTTATAAAATTAGCAACATATAAGAAAATAGAACTTTTCATTGATTTCATTACAGGAGACCCTGGTCTTTATGATTCTTTACTTCTGTAACAGTAATAAATTAATTGGAGTTATCTCCCCAGAAGCCTTACTTATGCTCATACATGGGGTCCTGTTTAGGTAAAAGAATTGTTAGGATTACAATATATAAAAAAGATCATGAAGTTGTCAAAAATGACTTACTAGTTTTTTGTTCTGTTTCTGTTTTGTGTTTTTTTTTGTTTTGATTTGATTCTATGAATCAAACTTCGGACTTTGTGTTTGCCAAGCAGGTGCTGTGCCACTGAGCTATATAATAATTTTTTAAAATAATATAAGCCCCAAAACTTTAGGTTTATCTATTAGGATTTAAGGCACATACTTTCTGAACCTAAATGAAGGCACACTGCCTTTAAAAAACTCATGACTATAATGAAAATACAAAATCACATATATTAAATTCACTAATATTACATAATATATAGTACTTTGTATAGAGATAGTGAAGATCAAAGACTCTTCTATGCAGAAGGAATCAGAAATATGTATTATTTGTTACAAGTTGCACTGCCTAAAAACCTACATAATAGCCTTTAGTGCTATTAAATGCCCAGCAAAAGAGGATATTTGTAAGGACACAGAAAAATGTCTATTTTGGTATGAGAAGAGGATCATTTAGGCAAAAGTAGGGAACTCATTGGCGTCAGATGATATAAAGCGAAAGAATTTAGTGCAGTAGTTCACCAGCTTCAGGCATCATTTGCTGCGAGGACACTGGCAAGAGTCTGTGATCATCTTATTGAGAAACGTTTTTTTTTTTTTCTGGCTCAGGCTGCCTATGGGTGGGTGTGCGGATCGAACCACTATCTCCTGTGCCTGACTGGGATTCCCACGTAGGTGCTCAAAACCTAATCCGAAAGCCCCCTCTTTGATCATCTTATTGATTACAGCTCTGGGGATAGTGAGTTCATTATTGTTGCCAGATGAGGAAGCCGTTCTACCTTCCTGTCTTCCTTAGCTTTGACTTTTTAAAAACTACCCAGCTCTGGTCCACTATTCACTCTACAGAAACTTCTTTTTTTTTTTTTTTTCATTTTTTAACCTAGTTTTATTAAATATTGCTTCTTTGGGATGTGTTTATAACAACTCCCAGAACATTTTCATGTAAGGATTCAAAGCGGTCATATTAAAATATGGCTTCAATATAAAGTTTATCACAGTTTTACAGTATTCAAAAATGACAGACCTGCCTTAAAAAACAAAACAAAAATAAAAAGGACTACTACACCCAAAACATAAGAAAACAATTAAATAAACAAGTTTGGTATTTTCATAACTTTATAGTATAAAACAGAATATTAACTCTATTACTGGCAAGTGGACACTGATATATTACCTAGATTGAAATGTGTCCCATTTAAACACACTATACAAGTTCACTATACAAAAGATTGATGATATTTTTGATGAAAGAAGTGCACCCTGAAAAACTTTGCCAGTTTAGAATAGTTAGCTCTTTTAAGTCAAAAAAGTCCTTTTCCTTTTTTAAACTGAAGGCTGAATTCAGACTTTTTTGTGTTTTGTCTCATTTGTCAGCCTTCCTGGTTTAAAAATAGTGTCTATGCACGCCCACCAGGGGGCAGTGTAAGATTAGCCATTAAATCACGAACAGCTGCAAATATTGTGCACTCACCTTGTCGTGGAGGATTCATCTCTGCAAACCTCTTCAGAATGCTGCTCACCATCATGGGGGCAGCAACAGAAGAGTTCTGCTGTCTGGGAATGTCTGCCTGCTGGGTTGTACCTGAAGCCATGTCATAAATGATTGGAACTATAATACTAACAGGTTCTTGGGGTGGGACTGATGTTTTCTGAGTTAGTTGAAGAAAAAATAGCATTTTATTTATTTATTTATTTTTATTTATTTATTTTTTTTTGTGGGACCAGGGTTTGAACTCACGACCTTGCACTTGCCCAGCAGGCACTTGTGCCTCGGAGCTATCTCCCCAGCCCCTAAAATAGCATTTTAGATTTCAGCACTACAGCAGGAGTCCCAGGAGGTGAAATTGGTGGTGCACTGGGAGGAATGGTCAGGCAAAACTGAACGTTCCACTTCTAAAAAATGTCGCCTGTAAGAATAACCCCTGAAACACTCTTACAAAAGAGTAGAGAAAATGAGGAAGGGAGGATTAAGTGGCTCCAGAGGACAGAAAACTTTCTGATAGATTCAGGGAGAATTTCAGAGAAATGTCAGGGAAGGGGGCTGAGAACTGTGGGGACACCACACTTCCTAGGTTGCAGAGGGGACAGCAGGGTAGTCCAGAAATATGAGGGGCCAGAAACATCCTTTGTATTTTCTCAGAGGGACAAGAACTGCCCCCTAACCAGTCTTTGGCGCCAAAGCCAGGCAAAACCTGGAGGTACAAACCTTTTCTTGGCACCAAGCAGACATCTAGCAGGCTCACTCTAGAGCCTGAGCCCAACTGCTACCCACCTGCCCATGTAACTGCTGCTGCTGTCTCCAGCAAGCCATCCTTCAGATACCCATGCTGCCACCTCATGACATGTTAGCCATTACTATAGCTTGAACTTGCCTTCCACTTTTATGAACAGGTGAGTCCCAGACCTATGAAGGAAGGCCCACAAGACTATGAGTAGTGAACCAGGCGTAGTGGTGCATGCCTGTAATCCCAGCACTTGGAAGGCTGAGGCAGGAGGATTGGTGTAAATTTGAGACCAGCCTGGGATACAAAAGTGGGTGCAAGGCCAGACTGAATTGCATAGCGAGACCGTCTCGGGGAAAAAAAAAAAAAAAGACTATGAGTAGGTGTAGCTCACTACTAGAAGTAGCTTTGTCTAAGAAAGATAGCAAAAGGCAGATTATGCTCTGGCAGTTCACCATAATCCATTGAGGCCAAACCCCTTCTCCCAGAGACCTCTACTCAAAGCATTGAGCTCATGGCTCTTTAACATTGATATTAAGAAATGGCTGAACGCTAATTTGTTGGGGACCATATAACATAAATTGAGTCTAGGAAACATCCAAGCTTGTCCTTTTCATGCCGTTTTGGCCTAAACTGGAACATAAAAACCTCCCCTCTTTTCTGGTTACAGCTGGAAGCTGTAGGGCTAATGTCTGCTGTGGTATTCACAGGGCAAGATAAAACCACTGGAAAGGATAAGGCACCTGGGGAAACTTGCTATGCACTCCTCTATTTTTGTCTGTTGTTCTTTCTTTTGTACCTGCTGTACAGTGCAACACTTGGCAAGAGATGGGGACTCACTGCAGGGGCCCATGATAACTAGCACCACAGGAAGGATCTCTAATCCTAAGTGTGTCTGTCCTCCAATATGCCTTCTTTTATATTTTTAAAGAGAGCACAAATTAGAATAGAATTAAAAATGCAGAATTTCACCAACAAGATAAAATGAATTTCACAGTATTTGTTGTAATACAGTGTTGTCTTCCAACCAGTTATTCATATTATCAGCTATAACCATATAAAATTAGAAGAAATAAGAAAAGAAACGTATGAGAAATTAAGAAAAAGTACGAACAATTGCAAAAAGAAGAAAAAAATAGTTTCTGTTTCATAGTGCAGCAGAAATGCACAGGACAGGGAGTAGGGGAAAGATGTAGGAGTCAAATGTATGTAAGTAGGATGGTTTGGACAATTACACTGTGAATTTCTCAAGTATGCCTTTTGGTGCTACATGTCCTTGCAGCAAACTGAAAGAAAAAATCTGGAGAGAGAGCTCAGTGGCATAAATACCTGGCTCGCAAGTGCAAGGTCTTGAGTTTGATCCCAGGTACTGAAAAAAATTCTGGCTGACAAGTAAACAATCTATTTATTTTTATTTATTTATTTTTTAATTTTTCAGTTCCAGGGATCAAACTCAGGACCTTGCTTTTGTCTGGCAAGCACTTATTCCACTGAGCTATCTCCACAGCTCCAACAGTCATCTATGAAACACATGCAGGGCAAGTGACCCCAAAGAGACATGCCTAAAGTCTCTTTAGGAAGTCACAAGGCTGACAGAAAGGCCAGCAAGGCAACTTATAGCCCCTTATCACACTGCCTTAATTACAAGTTCCCATGGAACCATTAAAACAGTCCTTCCTAAAATGATGCAGTGAGAAACTAAAAATACTACATGAAAAATGGTCAATTCAATTTTCACAGGACAAGGAAAAAATTCCTCCTGTAAACCTCTGGAAGACCTGAGGTTTTTCTTCAATTTCAAGATTCCTGTACTGTACAGATATAGACAAGTAAATGTGTCCCTGCACTGAAGCTCATTTTTTTATTTTTAATTTTTTTAAAATTTAAAAATGGTTATATTACACATTTTCATCATCGGATCTGTTTAGATTAATAGATATTGGTGTATAAGATTGATCAAACAATTAAACATTAACACTTTCAATAAACATTAATTTTTTTCTCTTTCTTTCTTTAACAGTTGACACATTGTATATTGTCCTCACAATAGTTATACAGAGCAGAATTTTTTTTTCTTAGCAACATCAGTAGGAAGGTGGGTCATGCCCACACGCTGTGCTCTGTATGACTATTCTGAAGCTCTTGTTTTTAACTAGCTCCATAATGTGGGTAATATTGCTGAGTCTGTGGCTCCCAGGTTTTTAATAATTCATCTACCTTTCATCTTTATTATACCTTCTCCTCTACAGAAAGCATGGAAATTTGATCTACTACTCCTGATATCTGGGCTGTGCATTCCCAACCTAATACAGTAAAATTGCTGTCTTTCTCTCATGAAACAGACCACTCAACAGTCATTAACATCTTTCCTGTCTTCTAAATATTTTTCAAACTACTCAGCAAGTAAAAATTAAACCTAGTGTTGTTGGAGAACATATAGTTCCCAGTAAGTGGAGTTTACAACTTCTTTGAGTTGTAAATTCATAGCTATAGGAAGATAGAGACCTCCACTCTGTCACATGATATAAAGAATTATGGGGATACAGTATGTGCCTGCACTGAAGCTCTTGTTTTTAACTAGCTCTATAATGTGGGCAATTTTGCTGAGGATGTCGTTCTCATGTTCTCAATAATTTATCTAACATCCATCTTTATTATACTTTATAGTGGGAAATAGTCTATGACCAATGAGACTATAGGCTATCTACACCTATCAGTCTAATTAATTTCACTTATGAGTATGATCTCAAGTTACATTTATTTACATATGAAAGACATACATTTATCCTTATTTATGGCTGAATACTAGGAAAAACACATTTTTCTTATCTACTCCTCAGTTAGTGGACATTTGGGTTGTTTCCAAGATTTAGTTATTATAAGTTGTGCTGCTATAAACATAGGCACTTATACATCAATATGGTACAATATTTTTAATTCTTCTGGGAAGATACCCAGGAGGGGAATAGCTGGGTTGAATGAGACCTATAATCCTAATTTTCAGAGGAATTTCTGTATTTATTTCCACAATGGTTGCACCAGTCTATACTCCCTATAGCAGTGTAAAAGCGTTGCTCTTCCCCAACAGCCACTGTAGCATTTGTTGTTGATTGATTTCTTGATGATGGCCATTCTTATGTAGTGAGATGGAATGTATTTCTATTAATCATTAATATTCTAATAAATATCTGTAGCATGTGATAAAAAACAGTTGCACACTTTTACACCAAAATTTATTTATTTTATTTATTATTTTTTATTTAAAATTTATTTTTATTTTTTAATTTTTTATTACTTTTAATAAGAGATAACAATATGAGAGTTTCAAAACATGCTAGTAGCACACTTGCAATAATTGACACACTGTACATTGTTGGTCCTTATAAAAGTTATACAGAGCACAGGGTGTAGACGTGATAAATTTTCTAATTGATATTGGTTGAGGAAAAAAAGAAAGAAAGAAAGAAAGAAGAAGAAGAAGAAGAAGGAGAAGTTCTCTTTGAAGTAGGAGAAAGTAGTTGAATACATAGTCCAATATTTCATAATTGCAGTGGGTTACCAGTGAAACTAGCAATGTTGAAGGCTGTTGATTTAAGCCTCCTGTAGCTCACCACACTAATCTACGTCTGCATTTTATGCCTCATAATTAGGCTTTTCTGCTGGGTGATCAAGGGCAAGTTAAAGCAAGACCTGCCTAACAAAACTTTCATAATTTGTATTTTCCAAGTTCAAATCTCCTCAGGATTTTTTAATCTTCATTTTTCTTTATAATATCAAAGCTTTAATTATAAAAGTGGACCTCTGTTTGCCTCCAGTAAACCTGTCAGGATAACCCAGAATTTCATGATATATGTAACATTTTAACATATCTTTTCATTTCAAATCACAATTATTTGGAAGTTACTGCTGCAGTCTTAACTGTGCTTCTCAGATAGTGGCTGAAGCTGGAAGACATTTTTAAGAACCCCTGAAATCATCCATACTTGCTGTTTATACACTCTTCTTGTGTGAAACAAAGTGAAAGAATTCACAAATATCATTACCTAAGCACCTGTTTAAAACTAAACATATATGCCTTCAGCTTGGAAAATAATTTCTTTATAACTGGTAAACCACAGCTGAAATCCCATGTCAACTGAGGGGTTTTTCTGGAGAAGTCACAAGATAACTACATCCTAAGGTCCTCCTCTGTTTTGAAGCTGAGAGATGGAACAAAACAAAGCCATCTTTTTCATTCCAAACCATGGAGGTGATGTGTAGAAAGATATCCATATCCTATGTCCATAGAAAGAGGGTAAGTAACAGAACCACTGATCTAGAAGACAATGCATGAGATAATCTTGAATAAGCAAATTCATAGAGACAAAAGTAGAATACAGGTAATCTGGGGTTGACAAATCCTGAGTTTAGAATTGTTTTGAGCACCTAAAGGTCAAGAAAATCTTCTTGTATGATAAGGATCCTCCCGTCATCGGTCTTCTCGGCTCACCTCACATGACCCAGCAGAGGTAAGTGCCCTCCCGGGGGCCTATCTGCCCCCGGCCCTGAGGCCACATAGCCAAGCAAACCTTCACTCCGCCATCTTCACCTCACTTCAGCTAAACCCGCCTCCTCAAGATTAACTTTGGAACCATATACAGTGTTTTGTAGAACTGTTGTCAGTGTCAGCCATCGAGATGAGTCATGGTCATTGCTTGACCTGCTTGCACTCTGTAAAAGCCTGAGAGAGGAGCCAGGCGTGGTGGCACACGCCTGTAATCCCAGCACTCAGGAGGCTGAGGCAGGAGGATCGGTGTGAGTTTGAGACCAGCCTGGGCTACAAAAGTGAGCTGAAGGCCAGCCTGAACTGCATAGCGAGACCCTGTCTCAAAAAGACAAAAAAAAAAAAAAAA
>PVJA010030473.1:0-25711 GCA_004027025.1 Myocastor coypus | reverse complement strand
GTGGAACTGAACAGGGAGGCGTGTTCAGCGCTGTGGCAAAAAGGGCGATGTGATGACTTCTCCCCAGCGAGTCCCCCCGCCCCTCCCCCGCCCCCGTGGGCTCGTTAAGCCTCATTCCACTGACGGTGTCCCCCTCCGCAGTGCAGGGTGATGACCAGACGAGAGGAGGAGCAGACTCACTGGCTCACTATGATTCTGGGACTTGGGACAGGGAAGTGAGGATCTGAGGGCTGTCTCGTGTCTCCTCCAGATTTTCATGAAATATGGGCGGCAGAGGTGGAAACTGAAAGGCAAAATAGAAGTCAATGGCAAGCAGAGCTGGGACGGAGAGGAGATGGTTTTCCTGCCGCTGATCGTTGGGTTCATTTCCATCAAGGTACAGTGTTCTGACCTTCCTGGGCACGGCCTCCAGTGACCCCTGGGCGGGGGAACTGCATGCTGCGCTTTGGAACTTCCACTTCCGAGATGTACAGCTGTGACTCCGGAAGTGCCCAACTGGCTAAGAAACAAAAAGGTCAGCGTCTCCTCCTTTCTCCACCAGGTCACAGAGCTCAAGGGGCTGGCAACTCACATCTTAGTGGGCAGTGTGACTTGTGAGACCAAAGAGCTGTTTGCAGCCCGCCCACAGGTGCTGGCCGTGGACATCAACGACCTTGGCACCATCAAACTGAACCTGGAAATCACCTGGTAGTAAGTGGCCCTTGTCACATTCCTCGTGTAGAAATGTGTCCTAGTGGGGCGTCATCTGCTCAGCTTGGAGCCTGGCCCAGCTGCTGGGGGTCAGGCCACACCTGGCCTGTGATACTGCCCCCCTCAGTCCCAGAGTCTGTGAAGCAAGCTTGTCAGGTGACACCGGGTATGTATAGGACAACGTAGGAGACTCAGAGCTCTCCCATACTTCCGCTTCCTGCTTTCAAACATTTTATTCTGTCTCCTCTCTTCCCTCTTTACATGTTAAAATTATACTCTATCCCTCAAGTAAATTAATTCAAAAGAAAGGTTATTAGCATGACAGATAGTACACTCAGAAAGATCTTGCTTCTTGCTATGGCGCTTTAATTGCCTACCCTGCCGCCCACCCCCCAGTCTGGTGTGCTTCACACCAATCCAGAAAATGAGCCAGGCATGGTGGCGCACGCCTATAATCCCAGCACTCGGGAGGCTGAGGCAGGAGGATCGGTGCGAGTTCGAGACCAGCCTGGGCTACAAAAGTGAGCTCTAGGCCAACCTCAACTGCATAGCGAGACCCTGTCTCAAAAAGACAAAAAAAGGAAAAAAAAAGAAAATGACAAATATCCTTAGCTTCTCTATACTCCACTGATTAATTCTCATTCTGAGTATTTTCCCAGAAGAATTAAAAACATCATACCACAGCAATATATACGCACCTATGTTGGCAATATACTCCACTGATTAAAATGTGCTATTTCCAAAGGCCAAGAAGTTACCTTTTGTATGAATTTAAGGTGGCTTTCCAAATGGCTCTGTGGGGAAGACCATGATATACATCAGCATGGATAGCTCACAACCCTTGATGTTATGCCTGTACTAATGCTATGTCCAAATAAATGTAACACATGGATGCCTTTATGCAGTGCCTCCATTTTAAATGTGAGTCGGATGTGGACGGGGCAAAGGCCCTGTCTTAGTGACTCTCTTGTTGCGGGGGCAAATTCCAGACACCCAAAGTTTAAAAATGAAAGGTTCCTCCTGGCTCACTTCATAGAGGAGGCAATCCATCGTCAGCTGCCCCAAGGCGGGGCAGCACGTCGGGGCAGGCAGGAGGCACCCGTAGCAAGCCTCCTTTTCCCTTTTCATTCCATCTACGCTACGATCCTGGTGGTTGGTGCCGCCCACACCCAGCGTAGGTCTTCCCCCTTCAGTAAATCCATCATCCACACCCAGAACTATACTAAACCAATCAGTTGACTGACACAGTGTCACACATCTGTGATCTATGTCCCACCTATGCACACATGAGGCTTTTTCAGGGAGGGGATCTTTTAGATACAAGCCATAATAGGCTCTGTCACCTTGTCATTAGCATAGTGTCAGCACCTCTCTCTGGCTCTGGCGAGGCCAAGTATGGTGGTGCACACCTGTACTACAACGCTCTTGGAGGCTGAGGCAAGAGGATGGCAAGATCCAACCCAGACTGAGTAACTCAGTGACTTAGCAAAACCCTGGGATGAATGCTCAGTGCTGCACAAACATACATACAATACAATATGTTATCAGCATCATAGTGAATAGACTATTGCTCTCCATCATGCAGCAGGCATGGCATCCACTCATTCCAGTTGAAAGGATATTATTTTAGAAGAATCTGCTAATCACTTGTATTGCTCCATTGTCAAACCCAACAACTCTCAAAGAATTTTGAAAGACTTCTAGCATCGTGTTGTGTCATGGCAAGCACTGCCGTGTTTATACTTCTAATATTCACAAGAAAGCAGACACACGTAGGTGTAGAGATTGATTGTGCTCTACAGCGGTGCTAATCTGGGGTCCCTTGGGTGGGTCTGGATTCAGGCTTCTGATCCACTGTCTTTTGGTTTATTTTCTGACAAGCCAATGTAACCAAAACCCACCCAATTCTACCGATTTGTATGGGCTATAGCCCAATTTGGTGCTTCCTCCATCTGTGGGCTATAGTCTGGTGATGGTAGGAGCTGCTAACAGATGTGACACCTAGGGACCTATTGTTTTTCAGTCCGTTTGACGTGGAAGACATGACGGCATCCTCAGGTGCAGGGAACAAGGCGGCGGCACTACAGAGAAGGATGTCCATGTACAGCCAGGGCATGCCAGAGACGCCCACCTTCAAAGACCACGCCTTCTTTGTAAGTTCACTGCAACTTCTGGGGTGTACACTGTGGGCCCGAGCTAGGGAGTGTGAGCTCCATCTGAGATACTTCACAGCCAGGGTGAGGGATTCTCTAAGTTTATAACACTATAGCAGGATTCTCAAAGGCTAGCACTCCGACGCCGGCCCTGTGCATCTGTAAGGGAACCTCCTCTGTCTCTCCTCTGCACTCACCCTTCTGTTCTCCCGCTGTATAATAACAAAAGTTCTCTAAGAATAGCATTTCGAGGAACAGGTATAAGTAAGGGCCTCCTTATAGCACTGGACATGCGGAACCTGATAACCTGATTCTTTCCACTAACTCCTCTGTCCTTGCCTTCTGAAGAGATGGTTGCTTCCTTCACCAGACAAGCCAAGGCGGCTGTCTGTCTTGAGTGCCTTGCGAGACACTGTTTTTGCCAAGCCACACGGCGGCCGCTCTGTCAGTGACCTGCCCTCCCTTGGCCTGAGCCCCAGGGCCGTGCTAGAGTTCTATGTGAGTGCGACCTGCCCGTGTGATGTGCCTGACTCTGGGGGCTGGTGGCATGCCTGCTTTAGCATGTCTCTTGTTTGCCTGACTTCTCCATCCTGCTCTCTGTGTAGTGGCAGCTGCTGTCCTGTCCCTTGGGAGGGAACTTGGCCGTGCATGCCCTTCTGTGCCCTTTTCTCCTAACCAGCCTTGCTTTTGTGCTGTGGTCCTTTTTCTGCACGGTGGCCAAGATATATCCATGGTAACAAGATTTTTGTTTTATTTTTTTTTTTACAAAAAAAAAAACACTTACCCATAAGAACAAAAGAGATTTCATTTCAGAAGGTAACTAGTTCACGGCTGATAGCAGCCTTTCAAAAACTGATATTTGGGAGGCTCAAAATGAAACTAATTTTACTAGAGCTGTTTTTCCTTTTCAGAAAAAAATTGTCTTAGTTGGCTGTACCCTTTTATTCATTAATGCCTTAGTGAAATAAACCCATCATAAATGCATACATAAATACATATGTACATACATAAATATACCAATGTGTTTATATGAATTATAATTATGCACACATATATGCAGACTCATTAAAGTTACCTTTGAATATTCAGAGGGAAAAAGGCTTAAAAGTTGATGATAATAATTGTGTCTTATTTACTAAACTTAAAAACACAGGAAAAGGGACCAGTGAGATGGTTCCGTGGTCTAAAGTGCCTGCTTAGGAAAGCTTAGGCAACCTCAGGGACAGTGGTTCAATCCCTGGCACCACATGCTGTGCCAGCCCCACATACAGGGCAGGCTGAGCCAACCATTGTGTATATACACACACACATACACACACACGGGAAAAGGACAAAGCTACACTCTCTTGGCATTTCATGGGAAAATAAGACGCCCACATCAGGCGGGAAAATACTTGAAAACATGTCCTAGAAAACAATAGAGAGAGGCCTGGCGGGATGGCTCAGTGGTCTAAAGCGCCTGCTTGGGGAAGCTTGGGCGGCTTCAGGGACCGCGGTTCGATCCCCGGCACCACATGCTGCGGCACCACATGCTGCGCCAGCCCTGCCCTCGGGGTGGGCTGAGCCAGCCATAAAAATGAGTGAATAAACAAAGGTTCTCAAACAAGAATAAAAATAATAAATAAAATCTAAAAACAAAAAAAAAACAAAACAATAGAGGTACTGCAATGGCGCCGGGCTTGTAGCTAACAAAGTATTCATATTTCTGTGCTGTAAGCTAGAGGGCTATGGAGGAGATTTACAGAGGTCTAATAGCCTATTTTAGTGAAATATGGCTAGAAAAAGCTTGATGGATCCTTACTGCCTTCTGAGAGAACACGGAGACCCCAGAGCAGCCATTCCTATCTGTCCCCGTCCTACCCCTCCCTCCAGGCCCACCTCCACCTCCCACCGCTCCCTCCAATCATCCCACTGCTCCCCAAATGTATCTCATCCTTTCAGGGGCTCCTGCTTTGCACACGTTGTGCCTTCAAGAAGGTGCTTTGGCTGGGGGTGCCGATCAGTGGGAGACACTTGCCCAGTATACACAAACCCTGAGTTCCATCCCTAGCACTACAAGGGGAAAAAAAAAGGTACAGCATGCTTCCTCCTCCCCTCTCTGTCTTCTGCCCCTCCATCCTCCAAGTCTGGCTGTAGGAGCCCTGCTTTCTCTGGAGTACCTCTTTTCTCACTGGGACCCTTATCCAAGACATTATACCCTAAGATGCATTCTTCTGCCAACCAAGGTAAACAGCAAAGAAAAAATATGTTTATTTAAGGCTCATTAGGATCATAATACCCAGATACAGAATTTAAAAAGACTTGACAATATCCAAGGTCTTATGAGATAGTGCCTATTTTTCCCCCCTATACTGCCAGGGAGGTTATTTACCTGTTCTGCATATCCAGAATTGTGCCAGATGCTATAGTAATTAAACCGCGCCGTATGAAATGGATTGCAGTGTAAGGAGGCAAGGCGAATGGCTTCACCTGCTATCACAAAGGCTGGGCGGAGGGGGCGTTCACTCCAAAATTTTCCAGCTGGGTCCGCCCACAAGGTCAGCATGTTCAGGCTGACAGTACAGACAGCACCGTTCAGGTCCCTGTGCGTGAGTGGAAGCTGACATCCCAGGGCTGACTTCCTGCTACATAACCTGAGCCCAAACTGCACTGCCATGACCTTCTTCCTGACGGTTCCCTTGGCTGTGTCTTCCTGCTGATGGTCTTGTCCCAGCAGTAGACTCCACGCCCCCTTGGGCAGGGCATCTCAACTTAATCCTAATCAATCTCTGCCACATGAAAATAGGTGCTAATCATTTGGGAGGTTGTGGGACCCGCGTGCTAAGGAGGATGAGAGCCTCAACTGCCCACTTCCCCCCTAGAGCCCTACTGCGTGCTCCCTCAGCGCCACTATGAGCTGTGTGTGCAGACGCTCAGACTGGACTGGGAAGGCTGACATGGAGAAGCCCAGGGTTTGGTGAGGAGTCCAGGGAAGCTCTGTGGAGAAAGATGGCAGGCAATTGTGAGAATTTATGATTTTATGCATAATTAAAATCAGCACTAGATTGATACTCTCTGATCGTAGTGGTCCCTGGGTATCTGTGGAGGACTGATTCCAGAAGGCCCTCAGACACCAAAATCCAGGCAGTCCAAGCTCTTATGTAAAGGTGGTAGGGTTCAGGTAAAACCCATATACATCCTCCCATGGACTACAACATTATCCTGGCCAATGGTGATGTGTAATACAGCGCCCATGCTGTGCACATCCGTGTTAACACTCTTGTCTAGGGAATAAAAAGAAAAATAAAACCTAGTACAAGAGCACTGCAAACCTTTCCCAAGTAGCTGTGGTCCAAGTGGCTTGAATCTACCCATGGTGAACCCTCGGGTACAGAAAATTGACTATACTTTAAAAATCAGATCTGGAGTGTAGAATAATTAACCATCTGCAGGGGTTAGGTTCAAATAACTAAAAAACCTTTTCCTGAGAGCATTGGCATGTGGGCATCACACATGGACCACAGTGCAAAGAAGGCTGCACTGCTCCCCAGACCAAATGATTATGCCTACCTGGATGTTCTGGGCCCATCTCTTGCAGGCCTGCTGGTGTCTATCGGTGACACGATGCAGGGCTGCCTGACACAGGGCGGTGTTTCTAGACCCCTGAGAGCCCTAGGCTCTGCCTACTGGAAGATAGAAGCTCCATGTATTAGTTTTCCTACTTATAGGGAAGCTATACAAATGTATGGCTGGCCTGCAGTTATTTGTGGCATGGTTACTAAATTAATAAAACATTTTGAGAAGCTTGGGATTTGTGGGTAGGAACTGAGAGAGAGAGAGAGAGAGAGAGAGAGAGAGAGAGAGAGAGAGGGAGAGACATCGAAAGGGAGAACCAAAGCAGAACAAAGCGTCACATTTTTGGAGCAAAATATCACAGATGTTAGGAAGCCTTTTAAGACAAATGCCAAGGAGAAAAAGTCACTAGCGCTTATTCACTACTGTAGCTGCCAAGCCCTCTGCCATCTTGGGATTCAGGAAGCCCACAACATACCCTACCCACCCCACTCTTTTCTTTTGAAATATGTCAAGCCTAAAGATAGTGTCGTGAACTTCCACCCAGATTCAAACCTGCAGCTTTTAAAGTCTTGTTTTCCTTTACCCATCATAGACCAGTGCACATGTGTGTGTGCATGCGTGCACACACGCGTGTGTGTATGCGCGCATGCACACACACACACACACACACACACACACGAAATGCTAATGTGAAACTTGTGCTTTTTCATTTTTAGTGCCTTATATTTTTTTTTTCTGGAAGCAAACCCTGCCAGGCACATTATGTATACTGAAAACAATAACAAGGTGCTTTTCTATCCACAGTCCAACCTACCCGATGACATCTTTGAAAATGGAAAGATGGCTGAGGAGAAGGGGCCGCTGTCCCTCAGCTTCAGCGAGCTCCCCGATGGGGACTGCACACTCTCCTCCAGCTCGGCTCCATCTCCCTCCAGCTCGTGCTCCGCCAACCCCGAGATCACCATCACCCCTGCAGAGCACTCCCACGGCAGCCTGTGCTCCCAGAGCGAGGGTGTGGGTGACAGCAGCGCCGTGTCCTCCAGCAGTTCCCTGGGCCAAGGCCTGGAGCCAGGGTGCCCCACACAAGGGGAGGCAGCAGAGCCTGGGAAGGCCGCCTCGGCCCCAGAGGCTGGCGCCAAGCATCTGTTCCTGGAGGACAGTATGCCTGAGGCCCTCCTCCAGGAGTCCGACGAGGCCTCCGAGCTGAAGCCAGTGGAGCTGGACACTTTCGAAGGGAACCTCACAAAGCAGCTGGTGAAGAGGCTCACCTCCACCGAGGTGCCAGCGGCTGCCGAGAGGCAGCTGTATGAAGGCTCTGTCAGTGGAGAGTCAGAAGGCTGCAGGTCCTTTCTGGATGGCAGCTTGGAGGACGCCTTTAGCGGCCTTTTCCTTGCCTTGGAACCGCATAAAGAGCAGTACAAAGAATTTGAGGATCTGAACCAAGAAGTCATGCATCTGGATGATATTCTAAAAGTAAGTACTTGCCAGAGGCGTTGGCTGGGTTTGGAGAGGGGCGCGCTCAACCAACATCCCATGTCACATAGCCTCACCTTTTCCCTTTTTATTTTTAATATTTACTTTTGCTTTTTGCATCTGAGTCTCACTATGCAGTTCACACTGGGCTTGAACTCACTGCATAGCTCAGACTAGCCTCAAAGTCACGATGATCCTCCTGCTTCAGCCTCCCAAGAGTTGGGATGACAGGCATGCACCACCACACGCATTACTCAAACTGTCATCTATAAATCCTGTCCTGTCATAGGATCCAGAGATAATCAGCATTTAAATGGCAGTGAGCCTTAATGCCAGTTAGATGCAGTAAATTCTACTTTTCTGACAGTAGACCAAACGAGCTGATTAGAATCATTGAAAAGCTCTGAAGAATATTCAAACTCCAGTCCTGAAGTTAATCATTCTAATCCCACATATGGAATGCTACAGTCCAACAGATGCTTCTGGATAGTGTCCCCCTCAGTGTCAGGCAATGGAGACCCTTTCTTCTGATGGGGTAATTAGGAGGAGCCCTTTCTAAGGTCAGCAAGTCAGATCTTAGCTATCTCATCAATTAGCTATCCATCATGCCCTAGAGGCCAGGCGACACTGATGTCACAAGAGATTTCTTTCTCAATCCATGACCAGACAGGGCAGAGGGGGAAGCTGGGTGAGAGGGAGGATTTCCTCTTGGGATGATGAGCTCAGACTGCTACATCAGAATGGATCTATCTCCACCTGGCACACAGCTGACAACATTGAGGAACACTGCATAGGCAGGCAGAGCTTGAATTATCATCTGAGATCACACCACTACCTCTTAGAATGTTTGCTTGTCCACTTTGATTTATATGGTCACAGAAAAGAGAACTTGGATTATAGAACTTTGTTCTACAAAACGGGCTCGAAAGTAAGGTTGCAGCAGCAGGCTAAGAATCAGCCACAGGAAACTGCCTTTTGCATGGTTGTTTAAAGATGTGGGCTTCCCAGCACCAACTAAAATTCCAATTTTGAGTCTTTCTGTCCATCTTACCCTTTTTCTTCTTTCTTCAGTTTTGTGGGCTAAGCCCTGGAAAGGATCTGAGCCCAGGGCCTGCGATACTTTCACCTTTGGTTGTCCAGGTGCTTGAATGCTCCTGACAGATGAGTCCCATCATAAGCACAGCCCCTGAAAGGCAGGCGAGGCCACCGCCACGTGTTTTCCATAAAGCAGAGCTCAGAAGAGTCTGCCCAGCTCTTCCATGTAGAGTGGCTGCCTGATTCTCCCATGAGTCTCTTTGTTGCCCAGCCAGCTGGTATTACTCTGTGAGCAAAAGGTGTTTATGCCAAAGAGCTCAAATGCCAGTTGGCTTCACCTAAAGCAGAAGCCTTAAAGCCGGTGGTTAGCAAGCGGTCTAGCCAGTCAGCCAGTGGGGAGGAAAGCAGCCTCCACTGCAGCATGGGGTCTGCTGAGCCACTCAGTCCATCAGGAAACACGAAGGATACCATACATGAGTCATGTAAAAACCATGTTGCCACACATTTCTTTCTAGAGTATTATTTCAGCCTCCTGTGGTTCTAAAACTACCCTGCTAGTAAGACCCTCAACTACCCCTTTCATTTTTATGACCAAGAAACAAGATTCGCCTTGCACAAAAGCTAGCTTTACCGATTGATGGCTAGTATAGCAAAGGAGACACTGGATATGAACCCTATTCCACTCCGGCTCCTTCTTTCACTCAAGGCTGAAACTGGGCGCCAGGGTTTAAGTCTGGGACAAGTAGCTTTGCATCCAGCCAGAACTAAAATATCAGCTAGACAAAGCTTTCTCTCTTTCTTCCTCCTTCACATTCCTAGGGTGCTAACCATCTTGAGGATCAGAAACTAAATGACGCTGCCTCTTGGACGGAGATCCCTGAGGGTGAATGAAACAACTGTGACTTAAAAGACCGAAAGAACATTTTCCCACGTGACCTTGTGCCATCTTAAGTGTCAGAGACAGAGCCTCACAAGGCCCTTCCTACCTTGTGCTAAGGAATCAGCAGAGCGCGCCACCTAGCAGGGTGGAGGACACTTAATGTGTCTCCTTCGCAGGAATTGCCCCTTCATTCTACCGCAACGACCTCCTGAGTATTTGGAACTATTCCTCCAGTCTCTGAGCCTGCAGAAGCCGGCTTTATTCTATAATGTTTCTTCCCATAACCCACCAGCATAGACTTGTCCATGTCACAGCCGAATTTCCTCCCGTTTTTCCAGGGTGAGGTTAGGAAGCACTGGGACTCCTTCCACTCAGGACAGAGTTTCAGCGAAAGCAGGGTCAGGTCCTATGATCCCCCAGCCATTCATTTTCCCTCAGTGCGCAACAGAAAAACGATGCTGTGAATGTATCAGTAAGCTGTAGGGCTTCTTATGTGGGAAGCGTGGGCCGTGTGAATTCAGGCAGCCATCGGTTCTTGGATATGTTTTTATTGATCCTTTAACGCCAGTGCTTTAGATATAGAACACTTGGAAATGGGTTAGCCGTGAGCCTCGGCTCGGTGACTTAATGTTTGTCTGCTGGTTTTCAGAGATGGTCGCACACTGATGAGCTCAAGTGATCCTTCCACTTCAGCCTCACAAATATGTAGCTGGGGACACACGTGGGTACTATCACACCGGGCTTGCTAGCTGTATCTTATTTGGGAATGAGCACTAGGTTGTCAATGGAATAGAGCAGTTCTGTTTGCCAGGGTTTTGTGGTTGTCATATTGCCTTAACTTCTTATGATGAAAATGCCAAGCAGAAACCAAGCTGCCCCTCCCCTGGCATCCCCCAAGCCTCACTGAACAACTTATGGCCAATCTTGGATTGCCTGTTCTTCCTGTGTACTTCTGTCTGAAATATTTTGGAATAAACCCCAGATTTTGTGCCATTTTATCCATGGTTGTACTTATTTTTCAAATACGAAAGTTTGAAATGCTAGCAGAAAAATAAAAACTTGAAAAAAAAAAGAGCGTCACATCTGTAGCCAGCTGCCGCATGGGTGTCCTCTGGGGGTGTTGACGCTGTCCTGGTGCCTTCTGCCTTTGCAGTGCAAGCCCCCAGGGAGCCGTAGCCGGTCTTCCAGCTTAAGTCTTGCCGTTGAGAGTGCTTTAGAAAGCTTTGATTTCCTGAACACCTCCGACTTTGATGAGGAGGAGGAGGATGGCAGTGAGGTCTGTCGCGTCGGAGGAGGAGGTGCTGACTCTGTCTTTTCAGACACTGAGACTGAGAAAAACAGGTAAGTGTGAAGCCGGCTTTTACTTCTTGGCTGTTACTGGCACAGTTGTTCTTTGTCACTGTTAGAGGGGACCCCGTACAAAACTGCAGGAAGAAACAATTCCCTCAGGTGACTTGGCGGCTTACAGTACTTGCCTTATGGTTCCATTTTATCGTACAGTGTCTCAAAATTACTCACCTCCCTGCAGTTACATAAGGGAAAGTACATCTCTTTGTCCTTAGACATGAGGGGAAAGCATTTGTATCTGTGTGTGTGTGTGTGTGTGTACTCTGACTTGTGGTGGGTTGGGTCTGAGACTTGTCTCCATTACAGCAATTCCCTGTTTCTAAGCAGCCTGCACTTGGTCAGGGAGGCTGGAGAGGGGGGACCTCACATCCCATGCTTCGGTCTTGTTGGTCTTTGCTTTCTTGAACCTTCATTTCTTTCCCTTAGTCCAACCAGCGCAATGGCACTGTGTCCCTTTGAAAGCTTAAGAGCTGGAAAATGTGACCTCATCTAGGTGGGTGGAGCGTAACAGTGACAGGCAGAGCCTTTCCCTCCCTACAGAGCCAACCTTAGACCAACCTCTTTTGGGGTCCACTCTGTCATTTCAGGTGAGGCAAAGCCAACACAGCAGGATACTCTTACCTCCAGCGATCAGTCCTCGATCACTGTGAAAGAATGGGCTCTTTCCCTTAATAAGAGGCAGGGCTCTTACCTGACTTAGCTTTGGCACGAGGTAACCTCAACAGATTTTCAAGTTACAACAAACTATGGCTCTTTAGCCTTTACGAATCTCTTTGTGCATGGCATTCCTGATTTTGGATTCTGAAGCTCTGGGTGGGTTTCCTTTTCCAAAGTAAAACCAGGAAAAGAAACAACATGAAATCTGGGCATAAAAAGACCAGTCAGTATGTGAGTACAATGCATAAGTTATTTGAATGCATTCGATGTTGAGGCTTTTCTAGCTCAACTAAATGTGTGAAGTGATTTTTGACCAGGAACTTTTCTGTATACTCGTTAGCTTGAGCTGCTACACATTAGATCGTGTTAGATCATGGTCAGATGTCAGTCTGAACTTTTTTTTCTGCATACCTTAAGCAGCATTTTCTTAAAAAAAACAGCAGAGCTTTTCTGCATTATACAAAAAAAACTAATAGTAAATATATCTGATTTCAATCAATCTTGCAACATATCATCAAGAGTATTAGGGCAATGTGTGTGTGTGTGTGTGTGTGTGTGTGTGTGTGTGTGTGTGTGAAATATGTGTTGACTGCCAGGATTCAAGCTTATGGCCATGTTTTTGAAGGCAGATTAGAATCAGAGGAAAGCACTCCAGGCTTCCAAGTATCAGTGTAGGATTCTTTTGCTGTAGACTCCAGGAATAGGACACTCACTAGATGTCAAAAGGTGCCCTTTTGTTACCAGCCGTGTGAACTAGGACGTGCATGTCTTAACATCCCTGCTAGGCATGTCTTTCCCTGCTTCCCTCCCTGTCCCCCTCTCAAGCACACTGACTCATTTTAAGAATAAAGTTAGCACCGGGCGTGGTGGCTCACCCCTGTAATCCCAGCACTCGGGAGGCTGAGGCAGGAGGATTGGTGCGAGTTCGAGACCAGCCTGAGCTACAAAAGTGAGCTCAAGGCCAGCCTGAACTGCATGGCAAGACCCTGTCTCAAAAAACAAAACAAAACAAAACAAAAAGAATAAAGTTAGCCAGGTGTGATGCTGTATGCCTGTCCTCTCAGCATTTAGGAGGCTGAGGTAGGAAGATGACTGAGTTGGAGGTTCGCCTGCACTACATAGTAAAATTTTATCTCAGAAACAAAAAGAATAAAATTGGGTACCATAATGTTTATCACTGTATCACTTTAGACTGTGCAACAATGGATTTAAACCAAGCCCAATGCACAGGACAAAGCTATACTCTCAGTGTTCTGATACCTTTTTAACTTTGATCCTGAGTAGAACATCACGTTTCTTCTCTTGGCAGCTTTCCTTTTTCCTTGTCTTCAAGTAGCAACTAATCTGAGGCCAGGAAAGGGCCTTTATAAATTATTTCTTAATGATATTACTCTTGGAAAACCACAAATACAGAGACCAGTTTAATCCCAGAAAATCTGGCAAATTGCTCTGTCAACAGAGCAAGAAAGTACAATAAATGCAAAAGGAGAGCAAGTTGCGAAGGCCTCTTAGTGAAACTCTTCCATAAGGTGCTCATTGTGCTTGAGAAGCAAGCAGAATTCCAGAAGCAATTGGTTGGTGTGCTATTTTAATACCAGGCAAATTGGCAGCTGGGCTGAATTACATTGTTTCTGAATGGTATCTCTGTCTGTCAAAGGAGGTGAGGGAAAGGCTGTTTTGGTGCGTGCTATGGGACCTGACGCCAGCCATGTTGAGGTGGTCTGTGATTTGGACACAGAGAGAAGTAGCTAATGTTCCACCCACCCCCTGCTTCACCAGCTACAGGTCAGTGCACCCGGAAGCCCGGGGGCATCTTAGTGAAGCGCTGACAGAAGACACAGGTGTCGGGACCAGTGTGGCCGGAAGCCCTCTCCCACTGACCACAGGGAACGAGAGTTTGGATATCACCATCGTGCGCCACCTACAGTACTGTACCCAGCTCATCCAGGTAGGTTTTGCGACCACATCTGCATCCAAGAGCCCGGGTTGTGTATGTGCCAGGATAGCACACTCCATTGTTTAGTTTTTACGGCAGAACTTGAAAATTCAGAAATACAAGAGCACTCCTGCTTAGATTTGAGGCAAGACGGACTCTCTGATGGGCATGACCATCCTTCCCCAACCCTGGGCTTTCCATCTTAAAAACAAGAACCTTCAAAACCTTCAGAGACAGAAAATTAAATATGACTAGCTCTCACTTTAAAATCACTTGATAGTAGATGACAGTAAAAGGGAAAAGCAGAAAGGGCTTGCATTCTCTCTCTCCATTCCTCTAAAAATTTCAGTATGAATGTCTTAGAAGTTCATTTTCACTACCTGGACAGCTAAAAGCAAGGTGCTGGAGGATCTGACCACACTTCTCCAGGGTTTGAGCAATTTTTATGAACATTGAGAAAGACTATTTCTCTAGGCCGTCACCACGACCACCAGCAGCACCTCCTCTCCTGTGAGCTCTCAACCTGGGGTACTGCAGAGCTGCTTTTTCTTCTCATTTCAAGCTGTTTTCCATTTCAGGCTTTACACTAATAAAGCAAATATTTTGAAACTCTCTTGTTGAAGAAAACTTTCAGCCTTTCTGAACAGAATATTTGTTACTCAAGGTCATTGTCTTAGTTACTTTTTACTGGTTGCTGGGACAAATACCCGGCACTCAAAATGGAAGGAAAGGTTTATTTAGCTCATGGCTTGTGGAGTTTTCAGTTCGTACTCCATTAGCTCCAAGGCAGCAGAAAACAATGAAGAGCAGAGGGGGAGCCGCAGCTGTGGCATCCATCAAGCCTCTCTCTTCTGAATCCTGTGCCGGCACCGAGCTCCTCCAAATTGGCGTGACTTCGAAGATCAAGGTCCCCCAAAGAGGAAGACTTCTCCAAGGAAGCAGGGCAGGGCTGGGTCAGGCAGGAAGCAGCCCGGGGAGGACCTGGCGGGGCTCATGGCACAAAATCTTCCTCAACTCTTTTTATACACTTTTTGTGCTGAGTCACTCTAGGGTGGCCCCTCTGGCCCTAGGTAAAACAAGTCACATCCCAGGGCAGGCCCTGGGTATCCTGCAGGATGGGGCCCCCACATCTAGCCCAGCTCCCTCAAGTTGACACATTATATCAGCTACTACAGCCATCTACTTAAGTGCTTTCCCTGGCTTGGTGGTCTTTTCCCAATCTAGTGGAAGCATCCAGATGTGGTGATGCACACCTGTAATCCAGAGGCTGATGCAGTAGGATCACAAGTGCAAGTCCAGCCTGGGCAACTTAGTGACTTAGCAAAGCATAGACCCAAAATAAAAAGGGTTTAGAGATGTAGCTCAGTGCAAGGCCCTAGGTTCAATCCCCAGTACAGGAATAGAAAAAAAGAGAAGAATATGGAAGTAAATATACAGTAAACCCCTGATTTACAAACATTTGAATTGCACACTTTCACGGACATGAATGGACCTTGAATTACAAACGTTCATAGACATGAACAAATTGCACAAGTAGCTCACGTGTCTACTGGACATTGTCACACTTACCTTGTCAGACTTAAGAACAAATGTGACTTATAGACATTCTCCCAGAACAGACCTTGGTCAGGAGTCAGGGACCTACTAACTATGCTTGGGAGAAATTGAAAGAGTACAAGGAGGAGAACTACACTCCCAAGATCTCAGGGCAGCAGAAAGACAATAAGCGGGCTGAGAAGTCTCCAGCAGTATTGTGTTGCTGCCCCGGTAACACATTTGTGATGAGCTGTAGAGGAATATGCTTTTCCACTACCAATAAAGAGCCTTCAAGAAGCCCCAGAAAATGCATGTGCTGTAGGAAACCAGCTGGCAATTTTAACTCCAGCCGGTTGGTTGGCCAACGCCCTGTCACGAGTAGAGGTTACAGACCATGATCTTGACAATGGTGACGGCAGAAGGTGAAGTTCTCTTTTCTGATTGCAATACACAGGGATTTTTGTTTGCTTTTAGCTGTTCCCCATTGCTCAACCATTTGAGTAGGATGCTTTTTGTGGCTCTTTATCCTTGTTGGTTCTGAAGCCTCCTGAGCAGCTACCTGTTTGCTTTTTAGAGGTAAAGCAGCTACTTTGTGAGGGATAAGAGAATTCTCTATCATGAAAGGGTAAAATTTTCATCCAAGACTAATCCATGCCCAGCAGTCAGGGTGATATTTCTCTCCAACCCTGGACCAGGATTGCAACAATCCAACACTTTGGTAAGAATGGCCAGTCCTGACAAATAAAAGAAGTATATACAAAGACACAGAGTAAAAGAGTGAGAGCTAGAAATGTCTCACTGGCACCTGGTCCTGAACCAGTGAGTTTCCTCCTTCACTTGTGGCATAACTGCAGAGAAATAAAAATGAAGATTCTATATGAAGCATAATTGTATAATTATTTTTAAAGAACCACCCATTTCCACTGTACTTCCTCCCATGACAGGCATTAGTACATAATTAGTTGCCAGATGTTTAAGCTGATAGTGCCTCCATATTAGAGTCTGAATGCTTTAGACAAAATCACAGTGTTTCTGCTGCGGCTCCTGCATCTGCACCCGCAGGTGACCTGGGCAGGTCTCAGAGAGACTCGAAGGAGCAGAATCATCCAGCAGCCAAGTTCTATGTCCTTTCCTCTCCCTGGCTTCCTTATTCATGTGACCCACACACAGTACAACCACTTACTACTTAATGTGACCTTGGGTGGGTTGCTTATGTGCTCTGGGCCACAGTTTCCTCATCAGTAAAATAGGAATATCAGCAGTACCCACTTTGGCAGGCCACTGTGAGAAACCACATGAGCTTATAACACTTATGGGTGTGGAGGAAGCACTCACTCATAATGAGATAGCTCTGACTGCAGGTGTGCTTATTACACAGCCTGCTCTCAACTTCTGACTTGAAAACAAGAAAATAAAATCATGTTGTAAAAAATCGCTAGGTTGTACAGCACATCTTCTTTGCCTTATTCCCCAAGATACAGCCTAAACACACCCTCCAAGTTTCAAAAAGGAGGCTTAGGTTCACAGTAGGTGAGAGGAAAGGCTGCTTTGCCCTGACTTCCATGGCTCCTGCTGACAGCGTTCCAGAGGTTCACAGGCATGAAAAACCTTCTAAGGCGCCAGACACCCATCTGGTCCCCGAAGATAGGGGAGCCGCACTACTCTGCTGGCACACAGGCACTGCAATCCATGATATGTCCCTGCTGCCAGGGCCAGGAAAGAGGCAGTGGGAGGTCATACTACTTATCTTGATGACAGCATCATTGAAACAGTGTTTGCTTGTTTTACCAGCAAATTGTCTTCTCCAGCAAAACTCCTTTTGTGGCAAGAAATCTCTTAGAGAAGCTGTCCCAGCAGACCCAAGTGATGGAGAAGCTTGCAGCTGTCAGTGATGAGCACATAGGGAACATCAGTTCTGTCGTGGAAGGTAAGCTCTACCAGCCACCCACCACACAGGTGAGGACCCACCAGCCCACGCGACTTGCTGCCTGTGCCTGCTCCCTGCTTTGACAGGGAAGTGGAAGAGCATTCTTGGGCCATGGACTCCATCCATACTCTGCGTTCCTTTAAGTCATACTTCAGCCTGTGAGAGGCCAGATACCAGTGGATAAACTGAAAATAGCATCCACCAGCAGACTGAGCTCCATAGATGTTTTCTGCTGGTGAAGTTCTTTTAGAGGCAGAGACTTGGGATTGCTCTCAGGCTGTGGAGATAGCTAAGCCATGCCCATAGCAGATGATTGTCAAGAAGACCGTGCTTCCTGACCCTGCTGGATAAAATGGGTAGAAGCCGAGTGGATTCAAGGCCTCCAGCACAGGCCCTGGTTCTTAGCATTTTGCATTGGTGTGGTCTGGCTCCCTGATTGTCTGCCCTTGTTTTAAAAGTAAAAATGGAAATAGTGCCTCCCATAATCTCTGACGAAGCCTGAAACGTCTCGATTTCCCCCTGTGGGCTTCTCCCTGTTACATCGATTCCCACACAGAGCAGGTGACCTTGGAGTAGAGGTGTGAGAAGGGGCAGACATCCAGCCTGGAAGTGACAAGCATCCTCTGCTCCCCCTTCCCGGGCCCTCCTCCTTCGCAAGCAGCAAGCAAAGTGAGGGTGACCAGATGCCACCTGGCCCCACACTGCTCTCTCGTGTCCATCTGAGAGCCACATGGCAACGAAAATTTCCAGCCATCATAACGACATTTTGCCTCCTTCAGAGCAGGCTCCCAACCTAGTCCCATACCCTAGGCCTTTGCTCTAAGGTTACAGAAGGTGAAATGCTTGGGCATCTTCCCTGGTGAAGATGCCATATTTTTGTGTCCCTAAAGGCAAATCCTTGTTTTTGCTGCATTTTCTTTATCCCCTTCCCCAGGACAAGGTCCTCCCCATAACTTCTTTGTCCTATGACCACCTTCCATCCCAGAGGAACCTTGTAGTAGGTCCAGTTGAAAACCACAGTCTTACAAGGGCTCCAGCATCTCTCAGCCAGGGTACCAGCTTCATCTGTACCATGTGTCACATGTGGCGGCCGCTGCTCTTTTCCAGCCATTCCAGAATTCCACAAAAAGCTGTCTCTGCTGTCCTTCTGGACCAAGTGCTGCAGCCCAGCTGGTGTTTACCACAGCTCAGCGGACAGGGTGATCAGACAGCTGGAAGCCAGCTTCTCCAGAGCCCTCAACAAGGAATACCCAGGGCTGGCAGAGCCAGGTACGGGAGGGACAGCGGAGGGCAGAGAATCCCTGTCCTTTGGTGCAGCTCTCACATTGCGTGCCCTGCAGCCTGGAGGTACGGGGCACACAGAAGGCCAGCCCAAAATAGAAAGGTGCTCTTTCCAAAGAGAACACCATGTACTCAGAGATCAGAAGGTAAAACACTAATTAAAGTGTCTACAAGCAGGCACAGAGTCCAGGGGTTCAATCTCCCAGCCTGCCATGCTGGCACTGCCCTGGGGGCATGCCGAGACAGCAATTGAGACTGGGTGTGGTGGCGCACACTTCTTGGGAGGCTGTAACCAGGTGAATCACTGAGTCTGATTTAGTAGTGAGACCCTGAACACCCTGTAGACCCTTCCCTAAAATACAAAAGAAAACAAGAAAGAAAGTAAAACACTGTACATGTCTGAATTGAAAATGTCAGCAGTGACTTTCAGGAAGTGCTACACGTGTACGTTGCTGGGTACAGTTGCACATTGGTATCTGTGGCAGACTGGTTCCACAATGCACTGTAGATAAACAATCTGCAGTTGCTCCTGTTCTTTATATGAAGTGGTGTGGTGTTTGTACCTAACCTCTACACATCCCCACTGAGCACTCTCAATTATTATAATACCTGGTCTAGTGTAAATGCTATGTGGATAGTCTTACACTATATTGCTTAGGCAATATTGACAAGATTAAAGTCCCCGTGAATTTGATAGAGTTGCAACATTTTTCCAGTATTTTGTTCTCCAGTTGGTAAAACCTGGGGTTCAACTGTATACTTCTTTCTTTTCATTAAAATGTCACCAACAGCTGGGCGTGGCGGCACATGCCTATAATCCCAGCACTTGGGAGGCTGAGGCAGGAGGATCAGTGCAAGTTCAAGACCAGCTTGGGCTACAAAAGTGAGCTCAAGGCCAGCCTGAACTGCACAATGAGACCCTGTCTCAAAAAGACCAAAAAAAAAAAAAGTTGCCAATGTGGGATTGTCTAATGGCTGCAACAATTTTGGAAAAACTGGCAGCTTCCACCCAACTCTGTGATCCAGCATTTCTACTCTTAAATACATGAGGAGAAATAAGTGCTTATATTCTCAAGGAAGCATAAGGAAGGTCTTCACTTTATTCTTGAGAGCTAAAAATCAAGGGATCTTAAACCCCCATGGTAAGAGAACAGATGAGTCATAGTATAACTGTACCATAGGGGATCATATAGCATTTTAAAAATTTTTGATGAATTTCACAGACATTGTGTTGGGTGAAGAGAGCCAGATTCAAAAAGTATAATTCAGGGGTTGGGGAGATAGCTTGCCTGCCTGGCAGCGCAAAAGCACAAGTTTGATCCCCAGTAGTACATGCCATGCCAGGCGCCAAAACCAGGCATGGTGGCACATGCCTATAATCCTAGTGCTGGGCAGGCTGAAACAAAAGGATCACTACAAGTCCAAGCTGCATAGTGAGACCCGGTACCAAATAAGTAAAAGATTTTTTAAATGTTTGAGTTTATATAAAATACAAGAAGAACTGGATAGAAGTCAGTGTAGCACTTTATGGGAAGGATAGGTATAGGTAGGTCTAGACAGGAAGAGTATCCAGCCAAGTGCTGAGGCTTTTCTATATGTTTACCCCAATGGCAGCAAACAGTTATGTGTTCATGCTCAAGTCATCTGGCTGTGCCCCAGAGACAAACTCGGATCATGTGCTCTGCTCTGTCTTATAGAAATGGATGGATGGAGGGCTGAACAGCCATGTTTCAGCTTTGTATCTTTCCCTTGTAGTGTTTCGAACCCTGGTGTCTCAGATCCTGGACCGGGCTGAGCCTCTGCTGTCCTCCAACCTGTCCTCAGAGATTGTCACTGTTTTCCAGTACCACACTTACTTTACTAGCCATGGTGTAAGTGACCTGGAAAGTTACCTGAGCCAGCTGGCCAGGCAAGGTAGAGTGTGTTCTTTATCACATACTTCAGGGATGGCTCTGTTTGGAATTGTTTCTGATCTTTTTAGTCATGATTCATAATGAAGGAAATTCCCCACGTCCCCTTCCCCCACCCCTGAGGGCCACAGTTGAGCTGAGATTTGTCTTTTAAATGACTTCTGGACCTTCAACTAATAGACTTCTTATTCATGGAACCTAGGTTTACTAAGCCTCACTATCATCCAGCAGAGGCATACCATGAATGAGAAGTTGGTAAATAACTTAAGAGTTTACTTTGGTTTCTTTCCTTTGGTAATAGATTTGCCATTTGTGGGATCAACCCCACAGGCAACAGTAATTTATCTTGCCTGTTTTGATGGATTTTTCAGTAATAATGGCTTTAAAAGGTGAGGATGACACAGCGGGAGAAAAAGTAAGAAAAGGTAAAAAAAAAAAAAAAAAGTCAGTGCAGGCTGCATATCCGGGAAAAGAGAGAAGGAGCCCAAGGAGAACTGTAACCACAACGACCTTGACCTCACTGCAATTCAGACATTAGCAGTGGGCCTTTATACTGAATGCACATCTCTTGGGAGTGGAGCCAGGCAGAAAATGGCCTGTGTCCTGGTTCCCAGGGTTGTGCTTTATAAATCCTAAACCCTGAAGGTGCAGGAAGAGAGACAGGCGGGATGAGGGGTGTTCCCAGGACCAGGGGAGGTTGGCAGAGCACCAGGCAGTGGCAATGTGTCTGGAGCAGACCCAGGCCCAACCCTTCTCCTTGCTGAATATTAAACCTGGTGACAAACGTGGTCAGCACAGAGGGAGCCACCCCATGCAGGAAGAAAGTGCAGGGTGTGCTATCACCTCCAGCTGAGCAGTGCGGGAAGAGGCCATCCAGGCAGGAGACTGAGGCCACCACCTCAGGGTCTCACTTTGTGATGCTTTCATTTCTTAACACTAAACTTGTCACATTCTCAATCAGTTTTGTGAGCAAATGCCAGTTCCTCCTGGTGGTAGTTTATGTCTCTACACCTCTCACATTCTGTGGTCTCTGGGAAGACTTCATTTACCAACAGCAGCAGAAAGGGCAGGTGGAAAAACTTTTCACCATCTCAGCTTATTTTATTTCATGATGAAAGGAGAAATCAGTATAGAAAATTCAGAAGATGGGGAAGCTTAAAGGAAAAGATTCAAATCCCTCATGCTCCCATGTAGAAAATGTCATGTGTGTTTTTCAGTTGCATGAAGAAGGGTTTTAGATTTCAAACTTGTATATGTTGTTTAGAATGTTCTGTCTTGTTTTGATTTGGTGTCATTTGAAATACCACCGTTATCATAGGTTAATTTTTCATAAATAATCATAAAAATAAGTGTAAACTGTATAAATCCTAAATGACCGTGTCACTGAACTGATCTTACGTTCCAGTTTCCGTGGTTCAGACTCTGCAGTCACTGAGAGAGGAGAAGCTGCCGCAGGCCCTGAGGGACCTCTCGCCCAGCGGCCTCCCGGCCCAGCAGGAAGTCCTCAGGACCCTGGCTCTGCTGCTGGCCAGAGGCAGCGGTGAAGTCAGTGAGGCTGTGAGGCTTCTCTTGGCGGCAGCCTCCAGAAACGAGCATTTCAGGGAAAAGGTAGGACCTGCCTCGTGGCTCAGGCAGCAAGGGGTGTAGTATTCTCCTCCTACTCACTGTTAGCACTTAAGCTTCCACCCTCTTGTAACGTAGTTTTTTTTTCTTCACTAAGAATGTTTTCCAGACAGTTGGTATAGCTCAGTGGTAAAGTGTTTGCCTAGCTGTGCCAAGCCCTGGGCTTGATCTCGGCAGAACAAAGAGAACAACAGCAATGGTGATAACTTCTTTCTCCCAAAATGTTTTTTATGCTATGAGTACATGTTTTCAGTACATGAAGCTGACATGCCTCTAGGGGAGTAGCTGCATGTTCATAGTGCAGCTTGGTTCTTTTGGGTCCCCCTAACCTTCCAACCCCTCCTGCTGTCCATCTCTAAAATACCCTTCCTCCAGTTTCATTCTTATTGTTACTATCGCTTCTTAGCTCATGTTTACCACATAAAATTCTGGCATTTGCTGTCGGTGTTTGATAGCAATGACATGCCTTGCATCCTTTTGCTTCCCCTTTCTGGGGAGCACAGTGACACACATCTGTCATTCCAGGTTCTCAGGACACTGAAGAGAGCGGATCATGAGTATGAGTCCAGCCTGTGCAACCTAGTGCAACCCCATCTCAAAAATAAGAAGGGCTGGGGATTCAGGCAGTCACAGAAGCCTCTGGATTTGATCTCAATACCATAGATAAAAATGTTTTCTATCAAATTATTAAAGCAATAGAGGGGCCCAGCAGGATGGTTCAGTGGTCTAAAGTGCCTGCAGGCGCCTGCAGGTGGCTGCAGGGACCTCAGGGACCGCAGGGACCGCGGTTCTATCCCTGGCACCACATGCTGCACCAGCCCTGCCCTCAGGGCAGGCTGAGCCGGCCATAAAAATAAATAAACAAAAGTTCTGAAACAAGAAAAAAAAATTTTTTAAATAAAGCAATAGAAATACAGTCAAGTGCTCTGTAAGTCCATCTTCCACAGAAAACTGTTAATAACTGATGTATTTTTTTCACCATTTTATCTGCATGTAGTGGTCTATGTAATTTTTTAGTAAGATCATACTGTTCTATCTCATAACTTTTTAAAATTAGTGGTCTATTATGGTTAACTGTAGTTGGTGCTCTAAAAATACAGGGCACATACAAGACACAGACAGACATGCCAGGATTGCAATTTGTAAGGGCACACTCAGCGCCGCGCCTCATTAGGGCCAAGAGAACCTCAGTCCAGCTCTGGACAACACCGCCCACTCCGGCAGGTATAGGCACTGCTAGCTCCAGTATTTACACTTCTTTAATTTTCCTGGTTTTTTGCTGCTGTTGTTGTTTCATTTCATTTTGTTTTGCTTTGTTTTGCAATATGGGCAATTGAACTCAGGCAAACACTTACCCTGCAAACACTTGTTCTACTGAGCTATCTACCGGGCCCAAATTTTCCTGTTTGATGGAGTGTAGAATGGTTGGTCATAAAACAGCCTTATGAATTACTTCCACTATAAAAACAAACCTTACAGGAACAGGCAACATTGTTTATCATCTTGGGCTAACTTGGCATTAGGATGGGAGTTTTCTTGTGAGCTCTCACACACCTGCACTCCCTGAATCACGACACCCAGGAAAGGCTGAGTCAGCGCTTACCAAGCACTCATAGGTGGCCTTCTCAAGGGAATGGAAGGACCACATTTGGTTGCCTTGAGCTGATCTGAGTTTTGATGAGTCAACCGCTAGGACTTTGAACGTTAAAAGGCACTCGCAGGAGTCCCCCGTGCTTGTACTGCAGATTCCTGTGGCACCTGGAGAGCCAATGCATTAAAGCTGAAAGAAATATAAATCAGCTATGCTGTCCACAGAATACGTCTCTGTACACACTTGCATGCCCATGGTCATGTCAGCATTATTCTTACTAGCCAAAAGGTAGAAACAGTCTAGTGAGCAAACAGACAAAGCAGAGTCTGGCTGAGTGATGGAAAATTAGCTGTCAAAAGGCTCATGACATGGCACAGTCCCAGTGAAATCTGAAAGAGCAAGACATGACAGCCACGTACTCTATGTCCATTTCTGTCAAGTGTTCAGAATAGGTCAGTGAGGTAGAGCAGCACTATATGGGTGAGCATTAAGGCACAGGAATGATATCTTATTTAATATTTATTTATTTATTTATTTATTTATTTATGATACTGGGGACTGAACCCAGGGTCTTCACACTGAGCTACATCCCCAGCCCTTTTTATTTCTAGACAGAGTCTCACTAAGGCACTATGCTGGGCCCCTCAAACTTGTGATCCTCCCAACTTAGTCTTCCAGAGTGCTGAGATTACAGGCATATACCACCACACCTGGTTTATGTCTCCATTTAAAAAAAAAAATTCTTCAGAATTGAGAAGATGGGATGTGTTTGATCATAGCTATCAGTGATGCAGCAGAGTTGCCCATCTGGAGGGGCCCCACCAAGCACTGAATATCACTCTAGATACCCAAAGAGTTAAGTAAGTTTAAAAAAAAAAAAACCCAAAGATTTTGTCCATAAAAGAGTTTTGCATTAGGGCTAGGGTCCCTCAGTGTTGTAATATGTGCTTAGTGTGTGCAACCTCTAGCACCCCCAAAAAACCTTCAATAGAAATGAGGTGACATGATGTTTTTCTCCTATAAACAAATGTACACATACACACACAGAAACATGAATACACACATGTAAGAATAAGTACAATATTATAGCTGTATTTACTAGGGCTTACCTCATGCCAGGAACTACTTGCAGTCCTTTACTTATCTTACCACACTATGAGCTCACAAAAGCCAATAAGTAGTGCTCATCACAGTAGCTGTTTCATAGATTAGCAGGCAAAGCCAAAGGAAGTAACTAGTAGCCCAAAGTCACACTGGGCAATCAGGATACATATTAGAAATATAGACACAGGGGAGATAACTCCGAGGCACAAGTGCCTGCTGGGCAAGTGCAAGGTCGTGAGTTCGAACCCTGGTCCCACAAAAAATAAATAAATAAATAAATAAATATTTGCCAGGCGTGGTGGCACACACCTGTAATCCCAGCACTCGGGAGGCTGAGGCAGGAGGATCTGTGCGAGTTCGAGACCAGCCTGGGCTACAAAACTGAGCTCAAGGCCAGCCTGAACTGCATAGTGAAACCCTGTCTCAAAAAGGCAAAAAAAAAAAAAAAAAAGAAAAGAAATATAGACACAGGGCCGGCCAAATAGCTCAGCAGATTAAAGTGCCTGCAAGCAGGCACAGAGTTTGATCCCCAGGCCTGCAATACCAGCCCTGCCCCCAGGGCGCGCTGAGCCAGCAATTGAGACTGGGCTTATTGGCATGTGCCTGTAATCCAGCTCTTGGGAGGCTGTAAACAGGCGGATCACTATGAGTCTAATCTAGTAGTGAGACCCTGAACATGCTGTAGATACAAAAAAAAAAAAAAAAAAAAAAAAAAAAAAAAAAAAAAAAAAAAAAAAAAAAAAAAAAAAAAAAAAAAAAAAAAAAAAAAAAGATGAACAGGAAGGGAAGAAAAGGAAAGGAATGGAGGCAGACTTAAAAATACAAGTACATATCAATAGTGACAGTAAGTGTTCAAAAATGGGATAAATCTAAAAAAAAACACTGTTGGACCTCAAAGACACCTCAGAGGTCTAAGTGCCTGCCTGGCAAGCAAAAGGACCTATGTTTAGCCGGGCATGGTGGCTCACACCTGTAATCCCAGCACTCGGGAGGCTGAGGCAGGAGGATTGGTG
>PVJA010030472.1:0-25781 GCA_004027025.1 Myocastor coypus | reverse complement strand
AGGGGAGGGGCTCTGTGGTGTGTTTGTGCTTTTGGAGAATAAGTTACAGATTAGCAGTCATGTATAACAGAGCCTATGGCACTTGGGTACATTTTTTTTTTTGGAACCAGTTCCCACCCCAGGCTAACTACAAGATTAGAGAACCATGCAAGCTTTGTGAAAGTGTTTTTAAAGTGAGTCATAAGTCTCTTGACTTAAGAGACAATTTCCATTCTAATCTCAAGACACAAATGAAGTAGCACACTTATAAACACAGTCACAAGGCAGTCATCATCACTTGACTAAGGTCCACAAACTGAAGAAAATGTGAAGATAAAATGTAAAACCATATTTCCTTTTACTTGGGCTTATTTTTTATTGAACTAAATAACAAGTAGTTCTTGATCAAGCAGAGTCAATTTTGCTTCCTTAAAAAGTGTTTGGCAGCTTACAGTAACATTTGCAGTAGTCAGACTGGGAAAGTTGTTGCACCTAGCATCATGTGGGGGGAGGGCAGGACTGTGGCCAACTGTCTGATATACAGATGAGCCGAACAGCAGAGGCTCACTGACCCCCAGCTGATCAGCAGTGCAAAGGGTGGAAAACACAGATGTTCTTGCGTATGTAATGTGTAGACGTGTTACTGCATATGCACATGTAGGACTCAGAACACATATGTACAATCTCTTTCTCCCCACTGATGTCCATGCATCCACAAGCAAGGGCTCAATTTTATTTTCAAACAGCATGAATTACAAATAGAAAAACTAAATTTGAGCTGTTTTGAGGTACTGGGAGTAGAATTCAGAGTTTTGCTCTTGCCAGGCAGGTACTTATGCTGTTGAGTAATATCTTGGGTCCCGTTTGGCACTTTTTGCTTTTCTTTTTATCCCAGTAAAAAGTTCTTATAAAAGTACTAGAAAAAACTCCTTCTAGTTTATAGTCACAGAACTGTCAACTATGTCTTTAGGTGCCAGTTGTATAGGAGCTCTCAAATTCTGAACTTAGGTAGTTTGCCTTCATTTTTTTTACATTTTAATTTATTTTTTTTATTTTTACATGCTTACATATATGCTGTTTGTTCTTCTTGGGTGGAGGTAGTCTATGTATACAGCATGTTAATTCACTGTTAAAATGAGACAGGTGATCAATAAACAATTAAAGCACCCAGGAAAGCCACTTTGTAAATTCAAATTTAGACCTGACCAGGCAACTTGGCAGATTAAAGCATCTGCTTAGACAGATACTGGAACTGGGATTTGATCCCCAGCATGCTGTGCTGGACCTGCCTCTGGCTCCCACTAAGACAGTGAATGAGACTGGGCATGGTGGTGCACACCTGTAATTCCAGTACTTGGGACCCTGACAACAGGAAGATCTACAGGAGACCCTAGGTAGACCCTGTACTAAATATATTTTAAAAAATAAAAATAAATCAAATAAACTCAGATGTCCTTGAAAACATGAAAATATTTTTCAGATATGTTTTTAGAGATATTTGTTTGTTTGCTTGTTTGTTTTTTTAATCTGAGAATGCCTTAGAGATGTGACCCCTGGAGTAAGAAATCAAATAGTTCTAGGGTTTGGCTCAGTCTCAGAGCGTCACACAGAAAGATTCCCAGGACACCAGGTGGAAACAATAGAATGGAGGCAACATCAGGCAGTGGGTGAGAAAAAGGTGTGGGAGCCATAGCTGTTTAAACGGAGTGCATCTGAAGGAAGTAAAAACTAATTTGGGTGATTTTGTCCCTTTGCCATAGAGAAATTTGACCTGATGGGGCTGACTTCTGGAATGCCAAGGCCAAGTCTGAGCCATGGCGGGTATGTAAATTGTGCACCTGTAAGTCTTTGTTGGACAAAGCCAGACTGTTAAAAGAGAAAAAAGGCCTTTGCATTAAATTACTCTAACTTCCATTTTCTGATGCATTCTTGGTGATCAAAGGGGCAGAGGAAGAAATGGGGCCTGGCAGGATGGCTCAGTGGTCTAAAGCGCCTGCTTAGGAAAGCTTAGCTGGCTTCAGGGACTGCAGTTCAATCCCCAGCACCACCTGCTGCACCAGCCCTGCCCTCAGGGAGGGCTGAGCCGGCCATAAAAATAAATAAACAAACAAAAGTTCTGAAACAAGAAAAATAAAATAAAATAAAATAAATAAAATTCTAAAAAAAAAAAAAAAAGAAAACGTAACTTTTTCTATGTTGTACAATTTGAGATAGACACAAAGACAAACAGGATTGCCATTTATCACTTCATTCATCTACCTTCTTTATGTTTCGATATATTTGCTGAAATAATTTAAAGGTGTTCTTGGTAGTCAGTGGGATAACAGATATAAGAATATTATTTGTCTTGCCCATTTGTTAATCCTTTCCATTTATCCACTCTGTCTAAATTCAGATGACAAATACCGATATATTTAGAATACTTACTTTGGAGTCATTTCAAACATTTTGTATAAATAAAGCAATTTTATCAAAACTCATGAAAATAAAATGTCTCTTAACTTGACATAAATATCTGATATTCAACAAATGATTTTTCTGCTTTAAAACAGAAAATTATGCGCTTTATGGAAATTTATGCTTTTTCTGAACATTAGGAACAGCTATTGTATGTATTTATTTTCTTCTAAATGTGATTTGTGGTTCTCTCTTTGCCGTATAACTTGGGGAGAGCGAATACCTCAAATTTAAGTATATGTATCAGTCTAGACTCTGATTTTAGCCAGAGTTGAAGGTTATTAATAATAATAATAAGTTGTATATTATCATTAATAAAAATTTGAACATTGCCTATAAAGAAAGCACAAATGATTAAAAATTGTAGAGTGTGAATCAACATACATGTATTTGACAGGGCACATACTCTTTACAAATAAAGAAAACATTTCAAGGAATCAAGTAATACAGTTCTGGTGCTAGCATGAATTTTTCAATAACCAAGAAGTGGTTTAAAAAATGACAGATCTGGAATTTACAAGGTGGTTCTGGGCATTTATTTAATTAAATTTCTCTCTCTCTTACATTTAGAGTAAAAAGCCATCATTTTCTTAACTGAGAATGTATTCCCAAGAGGTGACAGGTCATGAGTCCTTTATTTGTTTTTATAATATGAACCCTAGGAAAGCACATCCTAACACTCCAAGATTTATGGAGAAGTGATTGATTTCTATGAGTTTGGAACCTAAAAAAGGACATTTCATGTGGCACAAGAAAGGAAGAAAGAAGGAAAGAAACAAAGAAAGAAGAAATCAAAAGGCTAGACTAGCTAGTGATTATGAAAAATACCTTTGAGAGTGAATGGTCTGAATATGAGAAGGTAAGATATAATTTACTTTTCTTAATGAAATTTTCACTTCTTCAGTCAGGTCTTCATGGAGTCTGTATAAAACTTTCTCATTTTTATTTTTTTAATTTTATTAATTTCAATAAGAAAGTAATAGCAATGAGACAGTTTCAAAACATGTCAGTTGGACAGCTGCAATAATCAATACAATGCATATTGTTTTCATAATAGTTGTCCAGAGTACAAGATGCAGACACAAATTCTCTAAACACTATTGGTACAAGTATTTCTTCTCATTAACAAAGAAAAAGTAGTTGTATGTATAGTCCAACATTCCACAGTATCAGTGGGTTATCGGCAGAGCTGGCAATGTTGGAAACTATTGACTTGAGCCTTTTACAGCTCAGCATACTAATCTGGCTTTTACTTTTCATGCCTCGTGGTTAAACTCTTCTGCTGGGTGATTAAGGTCAAGCTAAAACAAGACCTATATCACAAACCATATAACTTTCATGTCTGACAAGGTCAGTCAAAGCCCCTCAGGATTTACCTTGAAACCATGTTCAGCGTTTTGTAGGACTTTTGTGTCAGCCATCATAAAATTGTTTATAATATTCCCTTCTGTTTTCTATGATATCAATTGTAATATCCTCACCACCAATGATTTTAATTTTATCCCTTCATTTCTTTTTAATCAAATTAGTGATTTTTTACCTATTTTTTATGAGTGATTTTTTTTTATCAGTGTTGTTTACCTTTTCAGAAAACAAAATGTTAGTTTTGCTGATTTATTCTGTTGTTTGTACCACTGATCTCTGTTGTTACTCTCTTTTTCCTATCTTTATAATTATATCTATAATAAATTCATATAGTAAAGTAAACTCAGAAAAAAATAAAAATAAAATTATTGACAGGAAAAAATAAATAAAAACAAAACTTTCCTTGCAGCATTGAATACCAGTTATTTATTGATAGTGCAGAAGAAAAATTTTCCCTTTGACATGACTTTTCTGGATAAGCAGAGATTTTTGCTGAAGCGTTTTCCCAGATTCTGGGAAAATATTACTCTGACCATGTTTCCCATCGGATGCCTCAAAATCCACCCCTCAATATTCAGCTTGGCAAAAACTCAGAGGGTGGATGACATGCACGAATCCATCTCTCTCACTCAGGAGTCGTCTGCCCGGAAGAGTCGTGCTTGCTGCCAGCCCAAGGGAAGCAATGCAGCCACAGGCTAGAAAGATCTGCTGGGTTACCCTTAAGACTAGTGCTTCTAGCCTCCGACAAATTGAACAGACATCTCATGGTGGGTCCTGAAAGGACCTGCCACACAAGACTGTCTCTGGGAGAGTCCTATTTTGTCTTAGTATTTCTGGCAAACATGATCCTGATCTGTTGTATACACTTTTTAAACTTATTTGGGACACTTTTAACTAATAAAAATTATATATTTCCCAAAGCTTCATGTAAGTTTGATTACTTTTTTCACAGTTGCAATTTTTCAGTTAGGATCCTGCTACAACCTGATTTTCCAAAATTATCATGATGAAATTGGTATGTACGTCCATATGAACTCTGAATCACATTTATATTATCTTCAATGAAAAAAACAAAATATTTAAGAGATTAGACTAAGCAAAAATGCCTCTTAATTTCCTACATATTCCTTTCCAAATATAAAGTCCCAGAAAAATGTGGCTTATTATGAATTTGAGTTGATCTGACTTGAACAGACATATTTCTTCTGAATGAAGAATATGACAGTCCACAGGTCAGCATTTCATGTGGCTAATTAAATGCGCAGACAGTGGGGAACAGAATAACAATGTCTCCCAATCACTGTGCTAATTCAAACCTGAAACCCATTTACAGAGCAAGTTAAGTAGGCTAGAGAATCAGCAGGTAGGAACATCATCAGTGACCTCTTACCCCTTGCACATCATCTGCTTCCTAATTACACCATAATTAGATCAGGGATGATTACTTTGATTTCTATTATTATTGCTCAGATGCCTCTGAATTTTAGGATTATAATGTTAGAGAAGAGTTTAAAGCCCGTTAATTCTAACATCCTTATCTAGGGAGCTTAAGAGAGTGTAAGTGACCTGATTAACACAAGATTGCATATAGAGTTATTAGTAATAACTAATATTCTTAACCAGGAATTGACATTTTAAGTGTAGAATATGTGTATGCACTTTTCCATTGGTGTGTGAAGAAAGCCCGTATATTTCTGTTCCTGTAGCACCTTCCAATCTTATTGGGTGCTATGTACAGTTTCTCAAATTGCTATATGTACCTCTAATTCTCTGTCTTGTTTTTTCCTTATTATTATTATTATTATTATTATTATTATTATTATTATTATTTGCTTTTAAAATATTTGTTTTTGCAACTCCAAGTCTACTCCAAGTAGATCATATGTTCGTTGCATCTTTTCTGGACTGGGATTCATAAAAGATTTATAATTTTTTAACAAAATAAAAAATAAAACATTAGAAATGATGCAGAGTTTCACTAAACAAGATGACAGGAATTGAAAAAATAGTTATTATGTCGCATATTATCTTTAAAGTAGTTTTTTAGATTATCAGATATAAGAATGCAAAATTGGCTAAAAATTTAAAATAAAGAAAAATCTAAGCATTCACTGTTCCTTTCAATAGACCAATCTCCCTCATCACCACCAGATAGTAAATTATGTGTGACATAAATACTGAACAACTTCTTTCCTGAAATTACAGGACCAGTCCTCTTCCCCAAACTCTGTCATGCACTTCTTTATCTTGTTTCTTTAAATTGGCCCCATTTGCCTGAAAAGTCCCTGCTTGAGCAAGCATGGGACATTGTATAGTAGAGTTTATTTCATATGCACACACAAAGAAAGACTGAATTCTATAGCCTTCCGACAATGTGAGTTTGGGGAGTAGGGTTCCTTGGTCTAAGACAGCCTGATTCAGTCATCCCACGACCATGGCATCGTTCCTGTTGCATTGCACAGCTGTGGTGGTTGCTCCCTCATGGTTAGATCTAATAATCTGTCAACAGTTACAAAACTCGAACAAATGTTGCAGTGTGCCAACAAACTAGTATTTCTCCATCTTCTTACTGCACAAGAGGGACCAAAAGCTTAGGAAACTCAGCCCATTTCCCCTGGGTGTAGGTCTGGAACGATAGAGCTTCTAATGGTGCTATGTTTTAAGAAGTGCTACATCACAGGCACCCCCATAAACCCGACCAAGAAAATAATAAGCTGGAATTTGGGAATCTGAAGTGTGACTCAGAGTCAGGGTACAAACAACTTAACTAGGCTGTGAAGTAGAAGGCTGCCCACTACTGAAGGTACTGATGCTTCCTATCTGAATTGTCCTGTGTTATGTGATTCAGGCGACAGGATGATGCATAGAGGAAACTGTATTTCTTAGCAAGGAGCCAGGGTTATGCATGGCATGGATAGGGTTTTCCAGAGTGGAGTCTCAGATTTCCCTTAATACTTTGTTCGGAAAGCCACATACTGTTTTCTCAGTCACAGGGCCTCCCTGAAGGTTGAGAAATACATTATTATTTGCAAATATGTCACTCACTTGGATGGATTGTAATAGGTTGTTGGCAAAGGTAATTAAAGCCATGTCCACATGAAGAGGGAAACTCTTGTTGCTATTTTTAAAGTGTTGTGGTTCTGCCTGACTGGCCAAATACAGTTAGCCTGCGCCTCACATCCTCCACCTGCTCCTGCAGCAATAGGAAAGTGTTACTCTACCAAGGCCAGCATCAAAAGATGATTTTTGAATGCATGTGCAAAAAAGAATGAGAATTTTGGATTATAAGCTTAGGTACTTTTAAGATTCTCTGCTCTTTCTGCATAGACATATAGCTTATCTAAAATGGTTTATGTATAGCAAAAATATCTTTTTCTAGGAGCAAAATATTTGGGTGAGGGATGAACAGGCAATATGTTCTAGGGGTTTGCCATCAATCGGAAAATCTTGTACTCTGAGTGATGGAATATTTCCATCTAGGCTAGAGGGTAGGGAATGTGTAATGCAAAGCACTTGCTCTGATACTCCTGGCCTGAGACATTGCAGTGACTCCATTTTCCTGTGTATAAGGTCAGCTTCTTCTTTCACATCTAGTTACTTTAATATCAATCTTAGCTAGTAGGCAAACACAAGTGGGCACAGTTAGACCCTGATTATTGATAAATTAACCTTTTGAAGGTTGAGTTTGCTGTGGTTGCTAGGACTGACTTCATTACAACCAACTTCTTAGACCTTCTAGACTGATGAACAATAGGTGTTATTTATGTATTGCAGTAGAAGTGGAGAGTTTGGAAAATTATGAAAAAAAATCAGCTTATAACAAGTGCCAGTTCATTTGGATTTTTTTAAAAAAAGGTTCTCACCATGCAGTTCAGGTTGGCATTGGACTCACTATGTACCTTAGGCTGGCCTCCACTTATGGCAAACCTCATGGCTCAGCCTCATAGGTACTAGAATTACAGGTGTGTGCCACTACATGTAGCCCGTCTGAATTTTAACACTAACCTAGCTTGTTTTAGGGCATCCTCAGTGCCTCTCTGAGGGCAAAACATTGATAAGTCACATGGGTACAAAATCTGCTTGATGGAAACAGGAATTGCAGCTTATGGGAGAAGATGTAAATAACAGAAAGGCACAACTGGCTGCTAGGGTTTGACCTCCAACATGTCTTGCCATTTCTGCTCCCAAGATCAGCTGAGACTGCTGTTGATACTGGGCATGGGGGCATGCAGTTGCAATCTCAGGGTTCAGGAGGCTGAAAACAGGAGAATCACTACAAGTCTGGTCTACATAGTGAGGTCCAGTAGGCCCTGTATGCACTGAATTTGTATTTAAAAAAAGAAAAAAATGAAAAATGAAATAAGAGAACAGAGACTTACAACTCTTTGCTGAGGAATGTGTCTTTTCATTAGGGACATGCAGAAGAGACAATGATTTTATAGGGATGACACAGCCATCTGTGAGCCTCCTGTGAAGTGATACACTTATACATAGTTTATTGTGATATATATGTGTGTGCATGTGTGCTGGCATGTATATATTATGCACAGATATGCATGCTTTATTAACCACATACCTTTGAATTTTTATTTTTTTACAATAATTAATACATTGCATAATATCGTCTTCATTGTAGTTGTTCAGAGCACAAAATGCAGATATAATTTCTTATCTAAGCATCATTAGTACAGCTCTTTCTTTTCATTGCACAAACAGAAATTAGCAGAATATATAATTCAATATTCTATAACAGTAGTGGATTATCAGCACATCTAGCATTATCAGAAGCTGTTGACTTGAAACTTTTACAACTTAGCATATTAATATGGCTTTCCTTTTTATACCTTATGGTTAGACTTTTCTGCTGGATGGTTAAGACCAAGATAAAGCGAAACCTATGTTACAAAAAAATGTAACTTTTGTATCTGACAAGATCAGTCAGGTTGCCCCTCAGGATTTACCCTGAAACCAGGTGCTGTGGTTTGCGGATCTTTTGTCAGTGTCAGCCATCTGGATGATTCATGGCTATTGCTTGTCCAATTTGCTCCCGGTGAAAGCCTGAGAGAATGTTTTCTCTCTAGGTGACTCTGCTTAAGCACAAAAGTCTTTATTTAAATTTATTTATTTTGTTCAGGGTGTCGCTATGCAGCTCAGACTCATGGTGATTCTCCTTTCTCTGCCTCCCCAGCATTAGGATTGTATGCCTAGTTCTGGTGGTCTTCTTGGTGAGGGCCCAGCATGGCATGTGGTACCAGACAACAAGCCCAGGTCCTTGTGCTTTCCAGGCAGGTGCTTAGACTGCCAAACTATCTTTTAGTAACTGTTCAGACTTAGGACTGAGGCTCACACACTTTCTGTAAAGTTCTGCACATCTTTTGTAAATCTGTTTCAACAAGTTTTTATGGTATACCTGTTTAAACTGCATTGTCATGTTCATTGATTGTATGGTACAGTAGAATACCAAATTTTATGTTCTGTTTTGTAGTACACCACTGAATTTAAGAGTTATGCAAATAAAGGCAATGTTATCAAGTTAGAATTTTCTTTGACCAGTTCTTTGTTCTAAATGTTGTTATGTACACACTACATACGGTTTCTTGCGGAAGGAATGGATCTCAGTTGTTAGAAGAGGAATGTCTGTATACAACATTGAAAGCACAAGTGAAGTCTGAGAAGTTAGGTATGTTTCATGAGAAAATAGAAAATGAATATATATTTTACTTTTGTTTCTGTAATTGCCTACTGCAATATTCTTAGTTATGTTAAGAAGCCAGGTGCCCAGGAGGCAGACTATGTGTCACACGTTGGCTTGTGCAGAGGCATGGGTCTCCAGAAGGTCTTTCATATGAGGCATCTATGAGCTGAGTGCCCAACTCAGTCATTTCTGCAGTGTGGAGACTGTATCCGGGGATTACTCATTCTTCTTAAGTGGCTAATGATTGCCAGCTTCTCCTTACTTACTCCATAGCAAAAATACAACAAATTATTGAAATTTCTAGAATTCACAACTTCATCTATTTTCCCCAGGGGCAGATGCCAGGAGCTATTTGTGCAATAGCTTTTAATATAAAGCATACTTGTTCTCACATATTTATATTCCCATACATTTCCTGCCATTCTCTATAAGTGTACATTGAACTAAACACTGCTGCTACTCCAACAAAACGGAGATGACCACAGTGGAGAGATCAACTTATATAGGGAGGATTTAACTGAAGGGTGACCCAACAGGAAAATAAACAACCTTAGGAGTTTGTTTAAAGTGGTGTATGGGCTTTAGAAATTTCCCTGTTGGCACTGCTCTTTGTATTTCCAGTTGGGACTGTGTCTGAGTCTGCCAAATGTGTTGACTATGACGATGTCTAACCTGTGGCAGAGTGACCCTTAGGTGCCAGAGTCCGGCAGGGCAGAGGGCATCCATTTGTCAGAGGGTGAGTACAGTTTCTCTGTTCACCATTTCCCTGATTCCTTTGCTCATCTCATTACAGATGAGGGAAACGTGAAGCAAGGATGATCTGGTGCGGCCAAGCCTCAGTTCCCTTTGAGTTTACAGGCTGAGCATGGTTTGGTTGATGTCATCACTGTGTCTCCACACTTGTAGAGTGTTTGGGTAGAGTGGGTAACAAGAGTCAGCTGCTGCTTTCTGTTTTGAACTTTTTTGTTTGTTTGTTTTATGCCTAGAAACTGGCATCTGACAAGAACTTAGCAGGATGGACACAGAAGCACTGCTTTTAAGGCTCCTCAGCATTGTGTTCTGCAGGGCGCAAAGCTCAGACTCCTGAAGCCTCTGGTTCAGTCTCTCTTCCCATGGAATTGCCTGCTCCCTTGCTGGCAGCACCTCTTTGTTTATAACTGGAAGAAATTGCAAGTATTGTGTAAACAATTACAAGTATTGTACAAACAACAAAAATGCTAGTTTGGCCAATCTATTTGTAGAAGCATGTGGGGTTTTATGTGGATGAGTTACAGCTCCAAACTGCTGGCATACTAACAAATATCTTCAGTGCAAAGTACCAAGTCTATGTGTCTCTTTTATCCTAAAAGACGAGTATGTGAAGCTTACCAGTGGGCTTCCCACTTCATCTTCCACTGTTTTGCTGACTTATAACATCAAATAAACTGTTTTTAACAAAGTATTCTGGGAACAAAGTAATGGTCATTTTCATTGATGATCATTATGATGAAAGTTAACTACTTTCCTAATTATCACTGTACATGGGAGTACCTGAATCCACTACCAATTTGATTCTTGACTTCTAATAGAATATACTGCTTTTTTATTTCTCCATCACTTTCCACGTAGTGATGGCCATTGTCTCAGGGTAAGTAACCTGAACTGTTTGAAAGCTTGCTTGCTGTGCAAAAGAGGCCAAGCCATTTACTGAGGCCCACAGGGTTAGGTGTTGGCACAGAGAGCACAAGTATACAATTGTGCTTTCTAAACCTGAAGCACTCAGTATCAATGAAATATATATCATGTGTTTTTACATAATAGAACACAGAATCTAGTATCTAATATGATTCTTGCTATGCTGAAAGCAGAAAAATTATTGAACTGGTTTCTTAAACATTGACTTCTCTGAGCAATATATGTCACATAATAATATCTTATGTGTCAAAATGGAAAATTATGGTGAGAATGTGTTCAATTATTTATATATTGGGGAGTGGAAATGCATGTGTCCCTTTGTAACCTTAAGAGTTATTACTGAATAAAATTATTTTAACTTTTTAAAGAGTGAAATTTTTTGGTTATTTTTTCACTTTGTAAAATACTTCACTTAAACTGAGTATGGTAGCATATGCTTGAAATCACAGCACTTGGGAGGGTGAAAGAGGAGGATTTGTGGAAGTCTGAATTAAGCCTGGGCTACATAGTGAATTCAACAGCAGCCTGAACTATGTAGAGACGTTCTCTAAACCTTCACTTTCAAGCAGTGAATATGGTTACAAGGAGATCTTGAATTAAAGCTGAATTTGAAAAAGTGAGTTGTATATCTAATTTATTTCAATTATTAACCTTCAAATACCTCAATTCCTTTTTTGTTTATGTTTTTATTACTTTTAATAAGAAACAACAATATATAACAATGTGACAGTTTCAAAACATGTTAGTAGTACATTTCAATATTTGAAATAATGCATGTTGTTGTCGTCCTCCTTTTAGTTACACAGAGCATAGAGTGTGCATATTATAATTTTTCAAATCATTATTGATAAATAAAACTTCTTTTCATTGAACTTTTTCTTTTTTTATGTGTGCTTTTTATTGCTTTTAATAAGAAATAACAATACGATAGTTTCAAAACACGTTAGTAGTACATTCTCAATAATTGACACATTGCATATTGCTGTCCTCATAGTAGTTACACAGAGCACAGGGTGCAGACATGATAAATTTTCTAATCCATATTGGTAGGCAAAAAAAAAATTTCTTCGCTTTGAAATGAGAGGAAATAGTTGTATACACTGTCCAATGTTCCATAATTACATTGGCTTACCAGTGAAACTGGAAATGTTGGAGGCAGTTGATTTAAGGCTCTTACAGCTCATCATGCTAATCTAGACAAAGTAGTTGTGTACATAATCCAATGTTCAGTAATCACAGTGGATTATTGGTAAAACTGACAATGTTGGAAGCTGTTGATTTAAGCCTTTTACAGATCAGCATTCTAATCTAGCTTTCCATTTTATTCCTTGTGGTTAAACTTTTCTGCTGGGTGGTTAAGGGCAAGTTTAAGCAAGAATTGTAGAACGAAATATGTAACTTTTGTATCTCCCAAGGTCAGTCAAATCCCCTCGGGATTTACTTTAGAACCATGTATAGTGCTTCATAGAACTGCTGTCAGTGTCAGCCATCTGGATGAGTTATGGCCATTGCTTGAGCAGTTGGCCCTCTGTGAAAGCATGAAAGAATGTTTTCTCTCTAGATGATCTCCTTTGGCACACAATGTATCTTCAGTCCATTTTCTATGCAAGCCCTTGAACAGAAAACTTGGGAAACTACTGAGTTATAGGACGTAACAGCACGGGTTCTCTCATGTCCTGAATAATTCCTGACCTTGAAGAGCTAGGGGCAAAATATTGGCTATGCTTGTAGCCGTTCCTTTTCTCTAATTTTTGGTCTATAAACTTATATTCTTAACTGCCCAGAAGAAAAAGCTTAGTTATACTATTACTCTATAACATAGGTATTTGAGCATGATATCACTGTCTTTCTGAGTATCAAAAATCTTAGTCTTAGTTGGAATTGGTATTTTCTATCAATTGTTGATGTTCTAATAAATCTTTATATAATGTGATAAAAGTGGCTACACATTTTTACACATTTAGAAATTTAAGTATATACAAAATGGTAGCTGGTCAGTTCAATGGCATTTTCCTAGTCTCTTACTCTCATTTAATACCCTTTTTTTATTTTATTGTAAACCAACCACTTACTTGAGAGAGATTACAGCAGTAACTAAAATTACAGTAGAAGCAGCACACATCTAAAAGACCAGAATTAGAGGTATTCCAATAATATTTTTATCATTACACATTGTTATCCTCAGTGTTAAAAATAATTTGGCAGTTCCTAGGACATTTACCTAATTCATCCTCTGTATATAAGTGCATGGCTTTACCCCTGCCATGCTTCCTGCATTTTCTGCGTGTAGTCACTTCATTGTTTAACCCTTAAGTCTTGATTTCCATTAAGCTGTGTTATGCTTCTCTGTTTTTTTTCTTTTGAGTTTTTACACTCGGGGAACTATGTAATATTTACACATGTAGATCTGGTTTATTTTACTTATGAGTATATGTTCAAGATACAGACATTAGTACGTGAAGTCTTCCAGTTCATCATTCTTTATAGCTGAGTAATATTGCATTATATAAAAATACCACATCTTTTTCAACCATTCTTCAGATGATGGGAATTTTGGTTGTTTCCAAGATTTGGCTATTATGAACTGGGCTGTTATAAATATATGTGCACAGATATCACTATGGCATGAAGTTTTCAGTTCTGGGAAAATTTCCAGTAGGGGGATAGCTGGATAGAATAGAATTTCCAGTTCTAGTTTTTTAAGGAGTCTCCACACTGATTTCCATAATGGTTGTACCAGTCTTCATTCCCACCAGCAGTGAAGAAGGGTTCCTTTTTTTCTACATCCTCTTCAGTATTTGTTGCTAGTTGATTTCTTTATGGAAGTAATTCTTTCTGGGGTGAGATAATATCTCAGTGTTGTTTTACTTTGTGTTTCATGAATGGCTAGTGAAGTGGAGCATTTCTTCATATATTTTTAGACTTGCTGAATTTCTTTCTCTGGGAAGTGTGTATTCATCTCAGATGCCCATTTCTGGATCGGGTCTTTGAGTTATGTGACCCTAATGATTTTTAGTTCTTTATAAATTTTAGATAGAAGAACTTTGTCTGAATACTTATTGATTAAAATCTTTTCAAAATTTGTGGGTTGTCTTTTCACTTTGTTGGTAATTTCTTTTGAGGTGCAAAAATTTCTTAGCCAGAGGAGGTCCTATTTGTTGATTCTTTCTACTGTTAAACGTGTATTTTGATTTTTGTAAATGAATTCTTTGCTTACCCCAATATCTTCAAGATTTTTCCCACATTTTCTTCCAGGAGATTTAATGTTTTTCTTTTAATATTTAGATCTTTAATTCATTTTAACTTTAGTTTAGTGCATGGTGATAGAACTGGGTCAAGTTTTAGTTTTCAGCATGTGAAGGGCCAGTTTTTCCAGCACCATTTGTTAAAGAGGCTATCTTTCTTCCAGTAAGCATGTTTGGCCCCTTTGTTGAAAATAAGGTGGCTGAGTGTGTATGTATTTGTTTCTGGATCTTCCAGTCTATTCCCTTGATCCTAAGGTTTATTTTTTTGCCAATACCGTGTTGATTTTATTGGTATAGTATAATTTTAGGTCAGTAATGGTAATGCCTCTTGCCTTACCTTTGTTGCCCAGGATTGACTTTGCAATTCTAGGTCTTTTGGGTTCCAAAGGAATTTTAGGAATGATTCCTCCAGGTCTGTGAGGTGTGTTGATGATATTTTGAAAGGAATTACATTAAATGTGTATAACAATTTAGGGAGCATTCCCATCTTCACAATATTGGTTCTTCCTGTGCAGGAGGAGGGAATATCTTTCCATTTTCTGAAATCCGCTAGGATCTCTTTTTGCAGAGTACTGAAGTTTTCATCGAAAAGGTCTTTTACATCATTAGTTAGGTGAATTCCTAAGTATTTCATTTTCTTCAGTGCTATTGTACAGGGTATTGTTCCTCTAATTTCTCTCTCAGTGTGTTTGTTATCTGTGTAGAGGAATGCTACTGACTTTTATATGTTGACTTCTTCTCTACATATTCTTATCCTTTTATTTCTCTCTCTTGTCTAATGTCTGTAGCTAATGATTTCTGATCCATATTGAATAGGAGTGATTATAGAGGATATACTTGCCTTGTACCAGATCTGAGAGTAAAAGACTTCAGTTTTTCCCTGTTAAGAAATATGTTAGTTCTCGAATCGTCATATATGGCCTTTATCAGATTGACGTAGAGGGCCTCTATTCTAATTTTCTGTAGTACTCTGAACATAAATAAGTGTTGAGCATGGTCAAAAACCTTTTCTGCATCAATTGAGGTGATTATACGATTTTTGGCTTTGGCTCCATTGATGTAATATATCACATTTATGGATTTGTGTATATTGAAACACCTTTGCATTCCGGGATGAATGCTACTTGGTTCTGGTCTATAATCTTCTTGATGATTTGTTGCATTCTATTGGTGAGGATTGTTACATCTATGTTCATGAGAGAAATTGGCCTGTAGTTCTCTTTTTTAGTTGAATCTCTCTCTGGTTTTGGTATCAGTGTAACACTTGCCCTCAGAATGATTTTAGGAGGATTGCTTCCTTTTTAATTTCCTTGAAGAGTATGAGGAGTTTGGGATTATGTTTTCTGTAAATTTCTTGTAGGTTTCAGTGGTGAATACATCAGGAGCTGGACTTTTCTTTCTCTGTAGGCTTTTCATTACAGTTTTTATTTCATTGACTATTACTGGGTTATTGAAAGATGATATATCTTCCTGATTCAGTTTTGGTTATTTGTACCTTTCTAGGAACCTTTCCATTTCTTTTGTATCTTCAATTCTGTGAGAGTAAGAATTCTCAAAGTAGCTATTAATGATCCTCTGAATGTCTGCTGGGTCTGTAGTAGTTTCATCTTTTCATTCCTTATTGCTTAAATTTGAGTCCTTTCTTTCCTCTTTTTGATGAGGTTAGCTAGGGGCTTGTTAATTTTGTTTAAGCTTTGAAAGAACCAGTTTTTTTGATTCATGAATTCTTTGTGTTGTTTTCTTTATTTCAATTTAATTAGTTTCCACTCTAATCTTTAAAATTTTCTCCCATCTTTGTGCTTTTGATCTTGTTGGCTCTTCCTTTTCCAGTTGGTTTAGGTGCTGTATGAGAGTACTGATTTGTTCCCATACTGTTTTCTCAATGTGTGAGTTCAAGAGCTATAAATTTCCCTCGAAATGCTTTCATTGCATTCCATAAATTCTGGTAGGTTCTGTTTGAATTTTTTATTAAATTCTAGATATGTTTAATTTCTTTTTTAATTTATCTATAACCCACTAATTGCTTAGAAGGGTATTGTTTAATTTCCATGAATTTCTGGTGTTCTTGTGATTTCTTTTTGGCATTTCTTTCTAAACTCATTGCACTCTGGTCAGATAGTATACATGGGATAATTTATGTTTTCTTGCATATACTTAAGTATGACCTACGGACTAATATGTGGTCTATTTTAGAAAATGTCCCGTGTGCAACTGAAAAAAATGTGTATTCTGAAATCGTTGGATGAAACCCTCTGTCTATGTTCACCAAGTGGAGGTGTCCCAAGTTCTGGTTCAGTTCTGCAACTTCTTTGCTAATTTTTTGTCTTCTTAACCTACCTTTTTGGAGTAAAGGCATGTTAAGGTCTCCTGTGAAGACGGTGGTATTGGATAATAGATTTTTAATGTTGATTAATATTTCTCTTATATAACATGGTGCTCCCATATTGGGGGCATATATAATTATGAGTGTTACTTCCTTGTCTTGAATTTTCCCCTAACCAGTATGTAGTAGCCTTCTTTATTTCATCTGATAAATCTTGGTTTGAAGTTTAGATTGTCTCCAAACAGGATTGCTACCCCCCTGGTTTTTTTTTTTTTTTTTTTTTGCAATGCATCATGTAGTATTGTTTTCCACCCTTTCCCTTTTAGCCTATGAATTTCTGTATGAGCCAAATGTGTTTCTTGTATACAGGATGTTGTTGGATTTTGTTTCCTTGGCCACTCTGCCAATCTATTTCTTTTGGTTGGAGAATTGAGTCCATTTACATTCATAGTTAAAATTGAAATGTGTTGACTTATGATTGACATGTCCTTTAGTTACTACTGTTTACCATGTTTTTCCTGTTTTTAATTGGTTGCTCTGTTTGGTGAGTTCGTTCTGTTCTCATTTGTGGAGTGCGGGTTATTTTGGTCCCTCACTAAGATATCTTTTAGTAATCTGTGTAGGGTTGGATTTGGCATCATGAAATTCTTTAATTGCTCTTTTTCTTGGAAGTATTTCCCTTGTCCCTCATATTTGAATGAGAGTTTTGCAGGGTATAGCAGTCTGGGCTGGAATTGCTTTTCATGGAGGACTTGACATCCTGTGCTCCATGCTTTTCTTGACTTCATGGTTTGTAAAGAGAAATCGGCCACTAATCTGATAGATTTTTCCTTTAAATGGCATCTGTTTCTTTTCCCTAGGTACTTTAGGTACATTATTCTCTTGCTGGATTTTTGGGATCTTGACTATTATGTCTGTGTGTGTTTTTAGTCAGGTTGATGTTATTTGGAGTTCTATATGCTTCAACTAACTGAATTCCTGATTATTATCTCATATTTGGGAAGTTATCTGCTATTATTTCTGCCCATGTTCTTTTTATAATCTTTGTACTGACTCTTTCTTTCTCATTGATTCCTATTAATCTTACGTGGTTCATCTTGCAGATGTTGAATTATTTTTTCCTGCGTCCTGGCTGTTTTTTAGAGATCCTTTATTACCTTTTCACTAGCTGTGACTATGTCAAGATCTCAAACTGTATCCTCATTTGTTCATACGGTTTTGGCAGCTTGTGATTGAGATTTTCTTGTATGTCTCTTTCAAACTGTTTCATGTAATGTCTTTCTTTGCTATATTGCTCAGAGGATCTATCATTTTTTTATTCTCTAATTTTTTATCAATATCTTCTTTAGTAGCATTTAAGGTTTTCATTGTAGTTATCCGTTCTTTCGCTACTTCAGAGATTAATTCTGCTCTGATCTCCTCTCTACCTTTCTACTTTTGTTCCCCTACTTTACATTCTTTTAATTTAGAGATGTCATTTTTTACTTCAGAGGTTAGTTCTGGTCTGATTTCCTCTATATGTTTCTGCATTTCTTTTTCCACTTCAAATTCTATTAATTCATGCATTTCCTTTTTTTTACCTCAGATGTTATCTTTGATTTGAGTTCCTCTACATGTTTCTGCACTTGTCTGTCTGCCTCGAATGCTACCAGTTCAGAGATTTCAGCTGCCTGATTCCCATTTTCCACAATAGTACTGTCTCCTGTATTTGTTCTGGGTGGACTTGAGACCTGAGATTGCACCTTGCTCCTTCTCTTGGTCATTTTGTATGAACTCTGCACTTTGATGAATTTATGCTGTTAGCACCTATTGAAATTTGGGTCTGGGTCTACCAGTCTTGATCCCTTCCACATGTTCCTGGCGGCATCTGGCTGCTGTGCTCAGCTTCTTCCTGCTGCAACTGGACACAGGCGGGGATGGTCAGTGTGGGTGGGCATTCTGGAGTTCTGGTGACTGTCAGAGCTGGGCACGTGTTGGAGGAGAGCTCCTGCCTGGGTGAAGGCCCTGGTTGTTCAGTGTGCATGGGCTGGGCCTGGTTTTTGACAGCTGGTGGAGTGAGGCCTCATGCCTGTGGAAGTCCTGGGCACAGGCTTGTGTTGGTCAGCATGGGCGGGTGGCGGTCTGGTTCTGCTAGCTGGTAGCGCGAGAGTGCATGCTGGGGGACCATTCCTACCTGGGCACAGATCCAGGTTGGTCAGTGTGGGCAGACGGGGACCGTCCTTCAATTCTTAAGTCATAATTGCAAGCACAAGATCCTGAGTTTCATCTCTAGTACCACCTTAAAAAAAAATGATACTCATTCAAATCTTTGGGCCAATGAGATAGTTCTGTGGTCTAAAGTGCCTGATTAGGCAAGCTTAGGCAATGCCAGGGACCATAGTTCAATCCCCAGCACCACATGCTATGCCAGGCTGAGCTGGCCATGACATAAATAAATAAAGTTTTAAAAAAATCATAACTGCAGCCCATAGTTAAGTAATAAGCTCTGAATTTTCCCATTTTTATTTATGTAGTACAGGAAAAAAATAGAATGCATTCCCTGATTTGGTGTAAGTTCTGTCATCTAATCCTAGTAAAACTTCTAGAAACTACACTCTCTGGTACATTTAGAAATAAAACAAGAACATTAAAAATGCTGAAAATAAATTTTAGTTTATTTTCTTAAAGGAGAACAGTTAACCAATTGGTAGGTTTTAATAATTTAAAGACAGGCCTTCCTGTGTCATTGCTGATCTTCAGAAAAAAATAAAATAATTTTATATGTATTTGTAAATGTGTGTTGTTTCAATGATCATTTATTTATTTCATGTTTTTCAGACAGGTTCTATTATGTAGTTCAGGCTGGCCTTTACCTGTCAGTTAGTCCAGGCTGGCCTTGAATTTGTGAAAATCCACTTTCCTTAGCCTCTTGAGTCCTAGGAATATAAATATGGCTACCATTTCCATTAATAATTTATTATGTCTCTTATTTTTTATTCTACCTTAATTAGAGTATTGATATTTTCATATGCAAGATGTAACATAAGAGCATTAACTTCAATAAGCATCATAAATGGAAAGATCTACTCTGCAATTTCTTTATATATTCAGGATAAAATAATTATTAAACTCTAATCACTTTTTAACGTGGAGATGTATATATTGTCGAGTTGATTCCCTCTGCATGTGTATGTCTGAGCAGTGTATTCTGATGTAGGTTAATAAGAGGCCAGAGATCAAGTTGGAGAGATTATTAGTGTGTTGGGAAATGACCACTTGCTTAGAATCCAAATATTGCCACTTTATTTTTTTCCCTTGGAGATTTCAGGTAAATTGCTAAACTCACCCAGTAAGTTGAGAAAATTGTACTGCATATGACTTTTCCTGCCAGGAAACTGGTGCGTTTAATTAAACAAGGGTCCACTGGGAGTTTCTGTGCTCCCTGCTCATGCTCTGAACCTGATACCCAATATTAGAGAACTGTATCTTTAAACATTTAAGAAGCTGAACCGTCTGTGCTTGGAGGATCTTATTTATCTGTTAAAAAGGATCCCATGTTAGCTACAAGCTCAGTTATAAGGAGTCAGTAGTGTTTCAAGAGTGGCCTCAGCTGTCCCACCCAACCTGAAATGTTTGTTACTGTTTCAAATGAGGGTTTGAAATCAGGACTAAAAGGCCTTACTGAGTTGTGATGAACTCACTAAAAAACTGCATGCTTCATACAGATTTTTTCTTTCTCATATGGATCAAGTTGTCACATTAACATGTTTTTCAAGTAGATTTCCTGCTTCTGTATCTGTGTTGAAACAGTATTCCTAGCAGTAGTCGTGATAGGAATCCAGGCAGGAGTGAATGGAAAAGTGAACTCGGGTCTCTGCGCCAGAATCCCTGGCTCCTGCTTGGCACTTTTCTCATGATCTCTGGGAGGATGTCTTAGTTTCAGTTTGGGGAGCTGAGACTCACAGAGCAGTATCTGATCTTGCCAAAGTATTGTGGAGAGCAGTGCCTTCACTTTTTAGCTATTAGTTCCTACTTTTCAACCAATTACTTTATTCAGAAGCAGGGAAGAGAGGGCATAGTTTGTTATTGAATTTAGTCCTGAGTTATAGGATACTGTTGGATTTATTCTTATCAGGTTTCTGCTATATACCACACTACAGCCCCTCTTATAACACCTTTGAGTGATTATATTGGTTATTCTCTAACTCAGTGTTGTATTCGATCACTCTTGACTGCAAGACTGTACATTCAATAGATAGTGTTAACCTTTATCTTCCAGGCCTGATGTGATCTAATATGATCATTAGAGATATGGTGAATCTGTGATTAGCCAGGCATGGACTGATGTATTATACATTAATGCACATTAAGTTTATAAACATCAATATTATTAAGTTTCACAAGAATCCTACCAAGCAAGTACAATGTTGATTCCCACCTTATACTTAAGAAAATTGTCATGCAAAGAGTTTGTCAAAAGCCACTGAAGTACTTGGTGGTAGGACAGGTTTAAAATTTATAGGGCTCAAACCTCCAGTCCTTCTCAGCTCTGCCAGGCACCAATACTGGGCTCTCATTTGCATTAGGTCCCGGGGAAAGGGCCCACTCTGAACGGCACCGAAGTTGGCGAACTACAGAGCATCATCCTAGTGTCCTTTGAAAGATTTGGACATGAGTTACTACTTTAAAATACCAAATCAATCAAAGCACAAGTCCTCTTAGATAATTCAAATGTAGACATGGGCTTAAAAATTTCCTCCAGGTTTTAAATAAGGTCTGGGAAGATGGCATAGCATGGTGCACAGATGTGTATGAGTAGGCACACACACACAGAGGACCCGTACTTGCCTCAAGGACTTGAGTACCACACACACATCTCGGGCTCTGCTGGATCCCAGTGCAGCATAATTCCAACAGCTCAGCAGGGTTGGAGTAAGGATTTTTGCAGAAAGGCCAGCTGTCAGATTAAGGGCTAGGAGTCAGAAGGATTTAGGAAAGATTCTAAAGGGATTCATTGGTCTAAAGACCTGAAGTAGGGCAGCAGAGACTTCTAGGAAGCGAATGGCTCTGAGATTTCCGCTCTGGAAAATAAGGCACAGGCTGAGTTCTGTTACTAGCTATAAGAGCTCTCATGCTGTCCCTGCCCAAGGGTGTTGAACAGACCTTGTCTGAAGAGCTACACTTGTAGCACAGGACATCCTCTTTCCCACTAGGTCAGTATCTTGCCTAGGTCATGCACACTGAAAAGGCTCTCAAAAAGTTGTCGGAAAATGCAGAGGAAATGCAGGGTGTACTGGCAAATGGTCACCTAATAGAGAAACAGGAAACCTAACACTATTTAAGATTATGTCAGTAAAATTCACATCCACCTGGATGAATGAGGTTAATCAGCATAGTAGGAATTTAAGCCCCTTTAGTTCAAAAACTAAGTCTATGTCTTCTTTTCTCCTTGGTTCCCACACTGTTTAAAAATATTGATTTTACATTGCTTGCCAAGACTTCTCACCTTTCCATACTCTTCACTGAAGAGAGACATCCCTACCTGTTTTTTTTTTTTTTTTTTTTTTTTTTTTTTTTTTTTTTTTTTTTTTTTTTTTTTTTTTTTTTTTTTTTTTTTTTTTTTTTTTTTTTTTTTTTTTTTTTTTTTTTTTTTTTTTTTTTTTTTTTTTTTTTTTTTTTTTTTTTTTTTGTTATTCCTTTCTTCTTTAAGGAACATACAGTGCACTTAATAGGCACTGTTCTACTAAAACAGATTAAAGCCATTACTTGTGATTCACTGTATTAGATGACTTCAGTTTCTACCTGTATCACTGAATCTCCAATTTTTGCTTTCACAAAAATTGAAGTAATAGAGAGAAGTTAACTATGGATGGTCCAGTCATACTGGAAGAAAAAAAGCCCCTTGTTCAACTTAAGGAGCTGGGAACATGATCACATGAAAATGTCAGAATCAATCAGCTGTTCATGTTTGAGACAGGAAGAAAATGTCTCTGCATAAAGGAACTGGTATTCTTAGACTCCAACTGAGGGGAAGGATGTTGAGAGATATTCAGAGAAGACTTTTAGTATGTGTAGTACGATTTTATTTTATAATTGCTAAAATACACCTGTGCACACACATATGTCCTTCTGTCTTCCAAGATTTGGAATGTTTTTCTTTACATAATTGAGGATATAGCTGCATTCACACATAAAACAATACCTTCAAGAGTATAATTACTGTAACTTTCCTATTGTTAACATACTCTGCAACTGTATCTCTGTTTGCATTTTCATTAGATTTAATGAACAGCCATTTGTTGCTGATAATTTTAATGCTGCTACTGAACTGTTATTTTAAGGGATTCAAATCCTCCAGGTGGGCTCTGAAACATCTGCTCAGACATAGCATACAGTGAAAATCTTACTTTGCTCCTCTCAGTTTGAGTCCAGATGGTTACATTTATGGATGGACTAGATACTGTTTCAATTATGTGCAGTGATTTTAATTCATTTTATGTCTAATGAAACTAATTATTTAAGGCAGTAAGAATGATTAATTGTTTTCTAAGGTGGTAAGAGTTAAAGTTATTTAAAGGTGTGTGTGTGTGTGTGTGTGTGTGTGTGTGTGTGTACAAATTTCTGTTAAAGTTCTCTGAAGTTACTGTTGAAACCTGTAGCAGAGTACCCTATTCAAGAAACAGTTAAACATTTCCTCTTAGTGAATTGTTTAAATCTAAACAAAATCAACTTCCGTAGATATATAGTTTTAAGAAAGAAAAACATTAAAAATTGTCATGGAATGTTTACTTAATTGAACAGAATCATACACAGTCCATCATATAAATGTATAATAAAATTTTAGTTTTCACTGATTACTATTTTAAAAATATGTGACAAAGCTATTCAAATGAGTGACGGCAAAGTCAATTTCAGATTGCTGTGCTTCAGAAAGAATGTTTCATGGTGCTTTGGAGCAATGTTCTTCAGTTGTTTGACAATAATTTATTCTATTATTTTGCAAAATAACTCAATCATTTTTAAGCTGACGTAAAAATTTGCCCTCATGAGCTTAAATTTCTGCAAAAAGAAAAAAAAACTAGCATGCTGTAATACAGACGGATAAAAATAAAACTGTGAAATTGCTCTCTTACATGCAATCAGTGAGATTTTAATAATAAAAAGATTTAACTGTACATATTATTAAAGGAAAGTATGCAAACTCTTTAATTGTAGGAAATCAGATATTGCTCTTTTTTTTTCTTTGAACTTGTGATTAATTTTTATTCCTCTATAGATTTTATCTTGCATTAATATCTTAAAATAGTTTTATTGAGGCGGTTGCCTTAGCGGGGCCCTCTGGTTGTGTGTCCAAGGTGGTTTGCTGAGCCCGTTAGTGTTCTGCACTGAGACTGATGCCGCCGTGATGTCCCATTACCTGCGCACCCCTAACACATCTCTGTTCCTCAGGAACGTAGCTGACAACCCTAGGTCTGAATATTCACGGCATGAATTTGGCCCCTATGTTCCAGTAGTTGATGTCTATGTTCCACTTGATTTCTACACGTGACTCCAAGAGAACTGGCTTATGTTCAATTTGAGGATGCTCGTGATGCTGAAGATGCTTTATATAATTTGGACAGAAAATGGATTTCTGGACGTCAGATTGAAATACAGTTTGCACAGGGCATGGAAGACGCCACATCAAATGAAAGCCAAGGATGGAAAGAATGTGTACAGTTCTTCATGTTATGATGATTAGGACAGATACAGACATTCTAGAAGCTGTAACTATGAAAGGAGGTGACCAAGAAGTCAGTCTTTCAATTGCAACGATAGAAGGTCCTATAGTTCTAGAAATAGACCAACGAGAAGACCACAAAGTAGCAGAAGCCATTCTGACAACAATAGATTCAAACACTGAAATCGATATTTGCAAGATCTAAATCCAACTCAAGATCACGGTCCAAGTCCCAGCCCAAGAAAGAAATGAAGGCTAAATCACGTTCTAGTTCTGCATCTCACATCAAAAGTAGAAGCACCTCTTAAACAGATTCCAAAGCAAATTATAAGTCTGGCTCAGATATGAAAAGGAATCAAGGAAAAATGAGACATCTAGATTCAAATCTCAGTCAAGATCACAGTCTAGGTCTAGGTCAAAATCTAGATCAAGGTCTTGGACTAGTCTTAAGTCCAGTGGCCACTGATAGTATAAACCATGATAATTTTTAGGCATATTGCCTAAAATATTAGCAAATTCAGTTTGCTAATATACTTAAATTATCAGGGTTACAATGTTGCAGTGATGCATACAGAGCATTTGTTAGTTTCCCTGTACTAGACAATGGTTATAATTAAAATGATATGCTGTTGAGAAGACACTTTTACGAGTCCAGTTTGTTTAATGTTATGGGGAGCTACCAATATGTGGTGTTTCTGCATATTTTTCTAAATATTCTCATTTTTTATGCTTGAAGTATTTGATAAAAAAAAAACTGTTGGTTAACTATAATTTGCAACATTGTCTTATTAAACTTTCATACTCATATTTGGTAGAACTTTTATCCTAGAAATGTAGCTTGCTAATAAGATAAAATTATATGACAGTGAGGTTATAGCCAAGACTTCTCAGAAACATTTAGGTTTAGAGTGGATCTTTATGTTCTTCCAGGTGGGTAGGTTCAGGTAATAGCTTATTTATGGTGCAGTGTGGAGTAGTTCTTTTGTTAACCCCACTGTCTTAGGCAGTGATGCTTTTTTTTTTCCTGATTTGTATGAATATTTGGAATATAAACATGTCAGAAGAGCTCCCCTTAAAATCTGAGCAGGTCAGTGACAGCAGAAATAATTTTAAGGAGAAAGGAATGTTCTTAGAAGTTACCCAAAAATGTAAGGAGCAGGCTTAATATTGTTGCTTAGTTTTCTTACTGCTGTTAGAAGTACATTGTTTACAATGAGGTTTTTTTTTTTTTTTTTTTTTTTTTTTTTTTTTTTTTTTTTTTTTTTTTTTTTTTTTTTTTTTTTTTTTTTTTTTTTTTTTTTTTTTTTTTTTTTTTTTTTTTTTTTTTTTTTTTTTTTTTTTTTT
>PVJA010030471.1:0-25785 GCA_004027025.1 Myocastor coypus | reverse complement strand
TTTTTTTTTGTATCTTCCAGGGTTGGGATTATGTGTTTTAGTACTGATGAGATGATGTACTCGATCTGAGTACTGCTGGGAATTATAGATGTGGCCTGAGGTGGATAAGCTAAGGCAGAGAGCCTGGTGTAATTTGAAGAGAGACAGAGAGACAGACTTGCACTGTTGCTCTCTGCTCCCCTGGTTGTTCTGTTACCTCTGTCACCTATTGGTGCTGTTCCACCACCATGAACTGTTACTCTCTGCCGTGTGCCTCTCTGCCTTGGATCCAGCCAAGTATGGACTGAAACCTCCAGTAACCATGACCTAAATAAACCTTTCCTTCCTTCATTTCGAGTGTTGGGTATTTGTCCCAACAATGAGAGAAGAGTAACTAAGACACTGAGCTACATCCGACTTGCAATCCTACTGCCTCAGCGTCCTAAGTGTAACTGGGGTTACAGGCACATGGCACCCCGTGCCCAGCATAATTCAGAGCTTCTATTCCATGTGGAGCAATGGTTCTTGCATTTGAACTCTGAAAATCACCTTCAAATGAGAGACAGAGTCAGAGAAAATGAATCCTCTTTAAATCTTGTCAGACATGAAGTGCTGGATCTCGACTCCAGAATTGCAATTGGAACTAGAATTTGCTTTTCAGAAAGAATTAAATTGGTACAGGGTCTCACTATACAACTCAGACTCATAGTGATCCTCCTGTCTCAGCTTCTCCAGCACTAGGATTACAGACATGCACCACCACGTCCAGTTTTGGGGCTGGCACCTTGCCCCCAGGACTCTGGGGCTGACACCACATGCAGTACTGGAGATGGAACCTGGGTCCTCACAGTTACCAGACAGGCACTTAGATTGCCCAGCTATCTTTCCAGCCCAGAATTTGCATTTTTAGCAAATTCCCATCTGAGGTTGATGCTGCTTGTCGGGCACCAGGCCTTGGGGACCACTGACTAAGAAAATGTGCTGTGTTACATGCTAACCATGCCTGGGTAACACAGCTCTGCTCCTTGGAGCTGAACTGTCGCTTCTCACTGGGCGGTCAGCTCTGAGATCAATGAGGCTTCCAAGGCAGGCGCAGGAACTGCCCAGCACGAAGATATGCCTATCAATTAATAGCTTATATTTCTCTCTTTCTCTCTGTCTCCCTCTGTCTCTGTCTCTGTCTCTGTCTCTCTCTGTCTCTCTCTGTCTCTCTCTCTCTCTCTCTCTCTCTCACACACACACACACACACACACACACACACACACACACACGACTTGCTGCAGCAGAGCTACCTCTAGTCACATCTGTTTATTTGACAGAAGGAAACCACAGAGCCCTGAGAATCAGCGATTTGCCCAAAGCCACTCAAGGAAGTGACGGCACTGAGCTCACTCTGGCTCATGTAAGAAGACAGCATTTTCATGGTCCTACATGAGCCAGTGGACCCGGCTGTCATCCAGGGCCACAGGGTCAGTAGTGTCCCAAACTTTGAGGACACACACTGCTTTGGGCTCCACCCTAGGCCCCCGACTCAGAATCCTGGCAATCCAAGTTTAGCAACAAGGCCTCCACTGGATGATGACCTGGGCCCTCTGCAGAGCCTCTCAGCCTGCCAACGTCACCAGCACCAGGGCTGCCCAGTTTTCTGCCCACATGCTGCCACACAGTCACATCGCTGGGGAGCTGTCAGAAACCCAAAAGCATACAGACATCATGGCACAGTTTTGTCATCCCACCACTTAGGACCTGAGGCAGGAGGATCGTTGCAAGTGTAAGGCCAGCCTATACTACATGGCAAAACCCTGACTCTAAAACAGGAACGACAACAAAACAAGTCTTGGCTCGCCCATAACAACTAGCCCAAGATTTTTAAGACAAGAAGCTAGGATTCGGGGGTTATTTTAAAGGCTCTCCCAAGGTGGTTCCAGGAAAGTTTATAAGCAAAGATGCCACAGCTTCAAGTCACACTGTTGTAAGCAGGCATTCTGCAGGCCATAGCATCCCGCTCCAAACTTACGCTTTAAACACACAAGCTGCCTCCCTCTTCACCTCCCACAGCTCTTCCAAACCCACTGTCCCACTGTCAAGCTCTGGACCTCAGCATCCTGAAACCCAGAACATATAAATCACAGTTGTTTAAACTCCAGGACACACCCTGGTTGATCAAGAGTCAATGAAGCCCCACACACACAAGGGTACATGGGTTCAGGAACAAGCACGATTTATTTCTGTGTTATATTTCACATGACAAGCTGAACCACAGATGCTGCTCATCAATCAGGGTGCTGCTCCAGGCCCTTGCTGCTGACAAGTTCTGGAACCTTCTGTATCATTCTGCCTTAAGCTCTCTACTTGTATCCTATAGTGGGTCATGAGCCCTGTGAGAAACTGATCAAAATTACCGACTCCCTGGCAAGAAAAATGCACACACACACACACACACACACACACACACACACACACACACACTCTGCAGACAGTCGTGAGGGGTTCACAAACTTCCTGAGGCACACTTCCTCAGAGCTGTCGTAGAGCCTGGTCTACACCATGGCCTGCAGAGGGCAGCAGGGCAGCTGGAGCCCACACTGCGAGCTGCATTCCGGAAAGCTGGGGACGCTGTAGAACTTGATCAGCTTTTTGAAGGCACTTTTCTTCAGCATCATCATCTCTTCTGGGAACCTAGAGAAGATCCTGACCCGGGAGGCTCCCCCATTCTTAGCCGAGCCCTCAGCAGGAAAGGGCTTCTGGGCACTCATGGGCACACTGTTGCAACTGAGGGACCGCACTGTCTTCTTCTTATTCTGCACAGATAAATAACTGAAAAGGAAGGATGACAGCTTGTGCTTGGTGACATCCGGGGCCTCTTCTGAAAAGCAGTCATCCAGGGGATCCACCAGGGATTCAAGATGGCAGCTGTCATCCCTCCTCATAGGACTGGTACCCACACGCTGCGGCTGCTTGATGATCTTCCGAGCCTGGGCTGGGTCATCTCCTCCCCCGTTGACAGGCGGAAGGGGCAGGCCGCCCGCCAAGGCTCTGCAGCTCCTGCTTTGAGGGCTTGGCTGGGAAGTGCAGTGCTGACTAAGGACACGAGTGGCAGCATCATGAATGAGATGCCAGTCTCTCAGGATGTCATCCCTGGTGGTGAACTGGGATGTCACAGTGAAACGAATGATCAGCTTGTTTTGAATGGTGGCTGGGATGAGGAAGAGTTGGCCATCTTTGGCTATTTCCTTCAACACACTTTCTGTGAGACAATTAGGACCCTGTGTGAAGGACAAAGAGATATGAAGTCCCATACCACAGTTCCCAGAGGCACTCCCAGAGACCCAGCGTTTGTGTGTCCCAGTGACTCAACTGCCCTCAGCCACTCTGAAACAGTAGCTAACTCCAGTCACTGGGGCCACAGAAGATGACACTCTACCTTTAGACGAAAGACCACCAGGCCAAGGTGCCTCTTGGCAGGAATTTCAAAGAAAGGATCATTTCTAACCAAAGATTCAAATATCTTCGCCATTTCAATACCCTGGAATCGTAAACATAGAAAACATAGATAAGTACTCAGGAAATGGACAAACTATGCATAAACTTTCACACACGGCATGGTGTAAACCTGGGAGAAACATCTGGAGCCACGTAGACTTGAGGAGCTCTGCCTTGCCCATCTTCTCCATTTGATTTCCTTCCTATTCTGAGCTGGGCAACTTCCACCAGCTCCCTACTTCCTGTCACATTAGAACCATGTGGATAACTGTACCTCAGGGCAGAATTTCACCTCAGCTCCAGGACCCAGGAGCCATATTCCGTTATTCAGGCAACCTGGCCTCTATCCTGGCTTCACAGCTTCTCAACTGTCAAGGGGGCAAGTAAGGGTGCAAATGAAGCCTACGCTCTGCATCGTCATGCCAGGCGCCTCACACCAGGCAGTGTCTGCCAGGAGAAAGATGCCATGTGGGCCTTGAAAGGCTGGCAACCACCCACACTTGTCCTAAGCCGCATGCTCCCTTGTTTCTCTGACGTCTTCACAGCTTGCCCTGTGAATGCCTCTTCACTCCATTCCTGCTGTCATTCCAGCGAGAACATATTTCACGTATTATCCCCACTGACACCAGGGATAGATGATGGGCTTTGTGCCTCGTGAATGAGTAAAGAGCTTCCACTTAGGAGGCTGAGAATGTTCTAGAAAAGTGTGAATAGTTACACAGCATTTACTGAAGCTCATACTGATCTATACAGTAAGGTGTTGTTTTATTATCCAAATTTTAAGATTTTGTATCTTAAAATCTTTCATTAATCTGTCAATTAATGAAAGATTAATTGACATTTGTATCATTTTATAAATTATCTTCTTTTCTGGGCAATCCAGGGGATTGAGCCTAGGGCCTTCACACTGAGCTACAGCTCCATTCTTACCCTTTCTTCAATGTCTTGAGAAGTCTTGCTGAACTATTACATTGCCCAGGCTGGGTTTCAATTGACAGTCCTCCTGTCTCAACTTTCCAGAGTGCTGGGACTACAGAGGGACACTGCCATGCCTGGGGATGTAGCCTGTTTCTGTCCCCAGTCACCACCACTACAACTTCAATCTGTGAGCCCTAAGGCCCATTCTAGCAGAGCAACCATGCTGCTAACCATTTTCTAGTCATTCTGTACCTCACATTCCTTTTTCTGATGAGTCAGGATTCTCCCCTACATCTTGCCCTATGCACCAATTTCCATACATGCCTTGCCAACTTTAGTATCTTTCTGACTATGTTTTTCCTAAGTCTATACAACAGCCATTAAGGTGTCACAATTGCAGGTCTGGAAGCAGGGTGGCTAAGGTCATGAAATGACCCTTTGGAGCAAGGAGAAAAAGAAGCTATCTTTGTTGGAGGAGAGAGATCCAGGAACTTTGTTCTTCTTTCTCATTTTCTAGATGGAGCCATGGGAAAGTGACTTTCCCAAGGCCCTGGCAGCAGAAAACAGATCCTCATGGCTGCACGGCTTCTCCTCCCATCATGCTCCACTTCCTCCCACAATGCATGCTCTTTGCAAAGATAGAACAAAGGAGGAGAGCACACAGCTCTCTCTGTGGGCAACAAGGCTGAGGCTGAGACCAGGGCCTGAACATTCCTGATGAGGCAGGCCAAGGATGGACAGTGCCACATGACCCTACTCCTTCCTGTGAATAAGTAGGGAGGGCCACTGCAGCCACACGGTAGTGGTTACATGTTGTCATGTTGACTTCATGCCACAGCACAGAGCTTGCAACAGAGAGAGACGCTAAGGTTCCCCAAGCCAAGACTATCTGGTCTTGACAGGGAAAAGTTCACCAACTCGACTGAAGATGATGAGAAGATGCTTTGCCAACTGTAATACTTTAATGATGAAGAGAACGGATTATCATAAAAAAAAAAAAAAAAAGACATGGAGATGGAGGGAGAGGGGCAACATTCACCAAGTGCTTACCTGCTGGGTGCTGTGCTAAGAATGACCTACCTACCACTTCTGTCACCAAATTCTCACAATAAACCTTCTGGGAGGGCATTATTATTTTCCCACTTTATAAATTAGGAAGACAAGCCCAGAAAGATTAAGTAATTTATCCACAGTCAACAAATAGAAAGGATGGAACTAAAAGTCAAACCCAAGGGTCAGTCAGACAGCTCAGTGGATTAAAGCACCTGCTGAGGCAGATGCAGGGGTCAGGGTTTCAATACCCGCCTGCCATGAGGGCCATGCCCTCCGCCCCCAGCAGGGGGGTGGTTAAACAGGACTGAGAGTGGGAGTGGTGGCACATGCCTATAATCCCAGCGCTTGGGAGACTGAAAAATAGAAGGATCACTATGAGTCTGATCTGTAGAGAGACCTTGTAGACCCTATACTAAATACATAAAAAATAAACAAAAACTCTGGTTCCATTCTGGCGCACTACACTATCTTTCAGAAATATGACCCAACCAACCTTTGAGAGCTCAGCACACAAAAGGAAGCCCCAAGCTCCGCAGACAGGGTCTGCAAAGGGGAAGTGTGGGTGGGGCCTCCGGATCTGCTCCTGCAGGGGCTGGCTCCACATCACATGCCTGTGGGTGGCCAGACCACCTCAGCACCATCCTATGACTCTAATGAAATACTATCTTAAACTAAAGGGACTGTGTGAATCATAATCAACCTGAAGAGATCAAATTAACTTGTATCAAAGAGTTTCAGTTTAACTCCACCCGTTGCTCTTGTAGGACACCGGTAGCCTTGTCAATCAGTCACTTCAGGTCACAGAGTGGCTGACCTAGGACGCCAATGTTGCAGAGACCAACCAGCACAGAAGGAATACTCAGAGAAGCAAAGCTCGAGCCATGGCTCCCCAAGGCCCAGCAACAGCAGAAGGATTAGCAGAGAGGAGAGGCACCAGGCAGCCCCCAGAGACAAGCTGAGCCCAGTGCTCCTCTGATGAACAAAGAGACAGCCACCAGGGGTAAGCCAGGCCTACTGCTGAGCCAGACAGCTGGGCCCCCAGGGCAGATCTACAAAGCTGATATGAAGCTTCCTCCTCAGGAGAAGATAAATCCACTCAGGCTTGTTCAGCCCTACGGTGTGCGCGATACGTACGTGTCTGACATGGGCTTGGAGATTCTTCACCCCGAAGGATCGAATCACAAACCAGAGTTTAATGGAGCGAAACCGCCGGCTCAGGGGGATCTGCCAGTGCTAGAAAGGAAAGAGAGAGCTCACAGTTAGAGACGACGCACCTGGGCATCATCTGCTGCCCGCCCCGCCCTCCAGGGACCCGTGGCGTCACCATGACTCTGGGATCTGTTGCTAAGAAACCACTCACAACAAGTTACCCAAAGGATGCCCTGTTGGTAATGATGGCCAGTGGCCCCTGTCCCACAGCAGGACCAGTGGACACCAAGTCCCTGACCTGGAGCCGAGAAGAAGATCACTGCTGCTTTAACCATCTTGCCCCAGCTCCAAAATGCAAGGCAGGGGCAATGAATTTTTGTGTTTTCTGAACAAACCTAAGTTCCTTGAATAGCAGAAGTTAAAGTCCTACTTCTAATCATCCCACCCCAAAATACAACAGATGTGATGAAATTAAAAAATAGAAACAAGCCGGGTGTGGTGGCGCATGCCTATAATCCCAGCATTTGGGAGGCTGAGGCAGGAGGATCAATGCAAGTCCGAGACCAGCCTGGGCTACAAAAGTGAGCTCAAGGTCAGCCTGAACTGCATAGCGAGGCCCTGTCTCAAAAAGACAAAAAAAAAAAAAAGTAAATGTTTACACCTTTTTAAGTTATTACAATAAAAGACAATGCTTTTGGTTGACCTCAAAATATTCCCTGCCCCACTTCATACCCATGTATCCCCAACATTCTTGGCACCTCGTGTGGCAGCTCTGGAAATCTCCCTTCACATCCTTAAGAGTGTGATCAAAGATGCAGTGACTACTGCTGCCAAGTTCCACCCACGGGAAGGCAGTTCGTATGAACAGGGCACTCGGCTGTGTCCTCCTCCGGCTTTCTCACTGGCCCTGGCCCTGTGCGATTTCTGGCTCTTCTCAAAGTCAAAAAGAGCATACAAGGTCAATATTGTGAATCAACTCAGGGCATCAAGGCAGCCGTGGAAGCACAGGTAAGGACACTCTGGGGAGATGGCTTCCAGAACTGTGTCAGAAAGTGGCCAACATAATGGGGTGGGTGTATGAGAGGGATGGCGCAGGAAATTCGAGCACTGTGTCCTTTACAGCAGTACATCGTTAGCACTTAAACTTTCATTGTATATTTCCATGACATTTCACCCAGAAATTGAAGGTAGATTACTTGGGCCGACAAGATAGCTCAGTGGCGTAAAGCATCTGCTTAGGCAAGCTTACACAACCACAGGCTCCACAGTTCAATCCCCAGCACCACATGCTGTGCCAGCCCCATCCCCAGAGTAGACTGAGCCAGTCATAATAGAAAGAAAGAAAGAAAGAAAAGAAAAGAAGCCAGGAGTGGTGGTGCACGCCTGTAATCCTAGCACTCGGGAGGCTGAGGCAGGAGGATTGGTGCGAGTTTGAGACCAGCCTGGGCTACAAAAGTGAGCTCAGGACCAGCCTCAACTGCATAGCGAGACCCTGTCTCAAAAAGACAAAAAAAAGAAAGTAGAGTACTTAAGAGTGAGGACCCTGGAGCCCTGTAAATGGAGTCTGTCCTACGGCTCCACCCCACACCAGCCCTGTGACTTCAGCAGGGCCAGCTCACTGTTGTCCCTCAGACAGAAGAACAGCACTCCCTGGGGGGCAGAGAGCTGAGTCAGTCAGCCTGGCTCCTTAGACCATAAGCAGCTGCCCTCTGCCCAGGGCCTGGGAAAGTGGCCAGCCCCTCACTCAGCCCCTCACTCAGCCCCCAACTCAGTTCTGCCATTTTCATGTCACAGCTGTGGCCTTAGCAGCATCATCCACGCGTTCAGGTTTCACCTCAGACCCAAGTCTCTGCCTCTCTCCCACCAAGACCCTTTGCTCTGGTGACCAAACTCAAGAGTTGAAAGTCCAAAGGTGCAGTTAGTTACCATAGGTCTAGAAATTTCCAAACCAGCATTAGAACTGCTCGGATCTGAAAGCAGAACACAGGGCTTGGAGAGCACACACAGTGACCCTAATGAGCAATGTGAGTGATCACAGCCTCTCTGCTGAAAGACAGAAAGCAGCTGGCACTTCCTTTTCTCCTTTCTTTCCTTTTCTTTCTTTTGTTCTCTTCTGAGTGTTGAGGACGCACTTCGTCCTGGCTAGGCTGGGCTACATACACTCTCCCTTCCACAATTTCTGTGCAACTAAAGATAAACATTTGCCTTGTCAAATATGATCTGCCCACCAAACGCCCGACAAGTCCTCAAACGGGTCCTCTTCTTCATCCTCCACCCCATTGTCCGAAGCCAAGCACAGTGGGGGAGTTACCCCGGTGGGGCGGCCCAGCGTCTCTTTGCTTCCAGCGCTAGCCTCCGTGGCCCAGCAAGCCGCCTGAGAGGGAAGGGCTTCCGCTGGCCAGCAGAGGGCACCAGAGCTGGGGAACAGGACGGCGCGGCGAGGGAGAAGCCAGGCCCACAGCCCACCTAACAGACCCTGAAGGAGGACACCTGGGCGCTGAGACTCAGGCGCTCTAATGCCCAGGTAGGTGTGGCAAGCCCGCCGCTTCCTTTCAACAGCAGATGAGCGGGGAGCGGCCGAGATGATTGCAATTCCTTCTGATTCCTTCCCAGTCTTTTTTTTTTTTTTTGTGGTACCAGGGATCAAACTCAAGACCTTGCGCTTGCCAGGCAAGCACTTACTCCACTTGTCCTCCTTGGCCCCTTCCCAGTCTTCTTTATTCCCAGTGGCTCCTCTTCTTGTCACTCTTCCAGCACAGCCCATCCTACCCAGAAAGGCGGCTTAGCCAACCATTTCCAGTGGATCAGGGCGGAGGGCTTGTGAAGGCTGGCATGGGCTCTTCATTGACTGGAGACTGCCCCGCCGGTCTCGTGCCACCAGGGAGAACAAGGGCAGTGAGGAGGTGGGGAACCTCGGTGGGGGCAGAAGCTAGTCCTGACTTTAGGGGGCTCCGGGGCCCCAGAACTAAGCTCTGGGTCTGCTCTTCTGGGGCTCGGCTCGCTGGCTGACTGGGCACAAAGCAGGGCTGAGCATCTGTGGAGGACTGCAGGCCCCAGGGCCCCAGGCTGGCCAGAGAGGCTGGGAGGACTCCTGGGAATACCTGGAGGCCAGAGCAGCCATCAGAGATCCCAGGGCTTGACACCTAACTCCACAGGGTTGGCGATGGGGAAAGGGTGAGGGCCAAGCCGCAACTTTGTTGAGGAGGCAAAAATAGTTAGGGTCCCTGGGCCGCTGCTGGGGAAAGGTTCACAGCTCTGCAAGTTATCTGAAAAAGAGACGGTACTGTCAAAATCTCCAGGCTGTTGGGAATGAACCGTGGGAAGAGCCTGAGGTGCTGCGGGCCATGTACAGGAAAGCCGGCCTGCTAGATGACACTGGTGGTTACGAGGATCCGAGCACACTCGAGGACAGTGGGCAGGACAGTTCACACCCAGGAACAAAACCTCCCTCTAAAAATGGCTGCTGGGGAATTGTTTTTAATTTACAATTCCTGAGGCTGGGCATGGTGCTGCACACCTATAATCTCAGCTCTTGGGAGGCTGAGGCAGGAGGATTGCTGTGAAAGCCAGCCTGGAAGTTCAAGGCCACTCTGCACTACACAGGGATACCCTGACTCAAAAAAAAAAAAAAAAAAAAAAGGGCCCGGGAACTCACCAGAAAGGGCAGAGGAAGAGGGAGCCACTGTCCTGTCTTTAGTCACTGCTCCAGGATTCTCTCTCATGACGCATGACGGCCCCCCACTTGCAATTCCAATCCTAAACTTCTCGTCTCCAGGAAGTGTGAGTGGGTCAGAGGAAGTGTGGAATCAAGCAACAGGAAGCTGCTATTTTAGAGCTAAAAGCCCGATGCTCCCAGTTGTCTGGACCAGCTCTCCTGGACCTAAAGAGCCACCCTATGCTCCAAGGTACTGATTCACTTAAGCACAGAAGCCATCATGCCCACTTCACTCCCCAGAGAAGGAGCTCTGGCCACAGGGTCATCTGCCCGAGGTCATCCAGGTGGGTAGAGGGAGGGGCCAGGATACCAAATGCTGGCAGGCTGGCTGCAGCACTTACACGACTGACAATTTGCTATGTGGCTTAGAAGAAGAGCTTTGAGGGATCTGATGCCTCCTGTCACCCCAGTGTGTGGCAAGAGGTGCTGTACCAAGTGACTGCATCTGTGTGTCCACTGGGCCCCACAGCACCTTGGAAATGGGTGCCACTGCCCACGAGTTGGAGATGAGGTTGCCAGGGCTCTGAGAGGCCCAGGAAGTTTCCCAAAGGGTGGCAGCTGTGGTGGCCTCCAGGCTCCCTGGCCACACTATGTGCAGCATATTTATTTATTCTCTCTCACCCCGAAAAGCAAAGGAAGAGCTCGTCTTCATGTGGAGTGGAGAACCTGCAGAATCTGCCTTCCAGTGCAGGCCCTTGGGGGGCCAGGAGAGCTCATCCTGAGCCTCAGAGCTCCCTGCAGGGACTCTATCAAGGACCCACCATGAGAGCACTTTGTAGAGGTGTTATGGTTTATGTCTAGTTGTCCCCTCAAAGCCTCATGCAATCATGGGGCAGGAACTTATATAGATTGAGACTTGACTCATGATCCACTGGGATTATGTGATTTAGTACTGATCTAGAGTTTGAGACTTGATCCATGATCCCTGGGATTATGGGTTTCAAGTACTTTTGGGATTATGGGTGTAGCCTAAGGAGGATAGGCTAAGGCGGAGAGCCTGAATGTAATATAAAGAGAGACAGAGAGACAGATGCATGCTGTTGCTCTCTGCTCCCCTGTTTGGTCAGTTGCCTCTGTCGCAAATATTGCTGTTCCACCACCATGAACTGGATGCTCCCTGTCCTGTTCCACTCAGCCTTGGGCCAGCAGAATATGGACTGAAACTTCCAGTAACTGTGAGCTAATAAACCTTTCCTTCCTTCATTTTGAGTGTCGGGTGTTTGTCCCAGCAATGAGAGAAGAGTAACTAAGACAAGGGGCTACTTGCCACCCCAGGGATGCTGCCCTGCTCCCGGGGAGTGAACAGAATGGGGTACCTAAGCTGGAGAAGAAGGCAAGGAGACTATAAATATTCAGGAAACCTACACACTGCCCCAAAGGCCAGTGTCAGTTTGGGTCACCCACGGCGCTACTTGAGGCCAAGGGTGTCCTGTGGCAGCTTTCAGGGAATGAGCTCCCAGCAGGTGGCCTTCTAAAGGAGCTAAAGGAGCCACCTGGGACACTGTAGGGACAGACACACACAGGTCCCGCCCCTCTGGCCACTCACCATGAAGTCGGTGGCTGCGCCCGAGTTGGCGTGCCTGAGGTAGATGGGGTTCACACTGAAGGTCTGCTGCAGCTTCAGCTTGTCCTTCACCCTGCGGGTTCCCAGCGGGGGTCATGGCCGAGGTCCCCAAGGGGTGCCCAGCCTTTGCACACCCTGGGCTCAGCCACCGCACTCACCAGAATCCTGTGCAGTCGAAGTGCACCATCATCCACTTGGACGGGTTGAAGGTGAAGGAGTCGGCGAACTCGATGCCCTTTAGGAACCCCCGGAACTCGGGGCACAGGAAGGCCGTGCCCGCATAAGCAGCATCAATGTGAAGCCACAGCCCCTCCCTGGCACCTGGGGAGGCAAGTGCCACCTGCTCGCCACCACCAGCTGAAAGGCACCTCTGGGCCATTGGCCACAGAGAGAACAGCTGGACAGGACCACAGCCTTAGCAAGGAGATGGAGGACAGGTGGTCTGGTGGTGGTTGGGGACAGCGGAAGCACCACTGCTGCCCCAGGGGAGCCTACGAAACCCTACCCCAGCTCTTTCGCCTCTGTGGACAGAGGGCTGACACCCCATGGATTTCACCCAGAGCATCCAGGCCCAGAGGCCAGCCTCCCACTGCATAAGCAGCAGCGGTAGTGTGGCCAGAGCACACTTGGGAGGTGTCTCCAGCTCTGGAGGGTTTCCTGCTCAGGGACCAAGCCACCCAGGGTTCTCCCCCTGGGATTCCCCTTCCCTCTTCCTTGGCCAAAATGGAACAGGAAGGACTTCACCGTGGCCTGAATGAATTTCAGAATACAAGCAAGGACAGGGAAACCCAGCCTCTGCTGTAGTTCAGACCTTGAATGTCTGGCAAAGCAAAGCCCTGTGCTACAAAGGCTTCAGCCACAGGGAGGTGTCCTTGGGAAGTGGCAAAACCATTAAGGGGCAGGGCCTAGGTAGGTCACTTTCCAGTGTGCCCTTCAAGGGCCCCTGATCTTGTCCCTCCCTCTTTCCCTCCCTCCCCATCTCGCCCTATCTTCTGGTGATGTGAGCGCTCTTGCTCTACCTTGTTCTACCATCATGTCCTGCCTATCCTCAGACCCAAAAATAACAGGGCCAACCAGTGACAGAGCGGAACCAACATGGTTAAATGTATTCCTCGTCTTTCCAGCCAGACAGGGAGACACTCACAGATGGGGCCCAGCTCGGAGAGGCAGTCAAAGGCACAGACCCCAGTGGTCCCTAGTGTTGCACAGACCTGGGGGAAATAAAGGCAAGTTAGCTGGGGAGAGCAGGCTCCTGGGACATGCTGGGCCTGGACGAGTCTCACCTCTGACACTAGATCTACCTTGCACTTCCTGCTTGAACAGTGCCTGTGTCACCCTGCATTCTCTAACTGTCACCTACAGCAAGAAATGCATCTGACTTAGCAACCCAGCCCATAGCTATGAGTATATTCTAAATAGAAGTTGGCAAGGCAGTGCACCCTGTGGCTGCATGGAAATACCCGGGCGTTTCCCACTCCTTTCCTCACACACACCTGCAAAGAGAGCAGCTCTTGCTTTTGGATCAGATCACTGCACCTGGGACCTGGCTGCCTAGGACTGCAGCCAGCTGTGCACCCGAGGGGCACCACGCCCCTGAGTCCTATCACTCCAAACTTAGGGACCCAGTGGGACTCACAAACATGGGCACCAGGCCCTGCTGCCTGTCTTCCTTGATGGCCTGCTCCAGCACGTCCCCTCGGAGAGAGAAGTTGTCGTCCACAGGCAAGAATCTCATCTTCACGAGAGAAATCAAGCCGGCCTTCTCCACAGAAGAGTGAGCCTAGGAGGGCCAGGAACCCCACTAGTGAAGGCACCCCAGGGTGAGCACACCCAGAAACTGCCATGCTGAAGACAGACACCCTAGCACAAGCTTGGGCTCCCCCATGGCCCCAGGAGGCATAGGTCCAGCCCAGGGTACCCTGCACCCTGTGAGCTCAGGCCGAAAGGAAATTTGTCAGGACCAAGCCTCTGGGAGCAGGGCCGCACAGTGCCGGACGCCTCACCTGGTCAGAGGCATAGGCGACAAGTCGGGCATTCAGGGAGGATGCATCGGTGTCAGGCTCTGACTTCTGCATCTCGAGGATTTTGTTCTTCCTTGCTGCCAGGAGAGCGATCAAGGTGGACTCGCTGACTGTGCTCTGTAGAGGCGGGATGAGCACCAGGCTGTGTGCCCTGGCTGAGTTGCCCAGGCTCAGCTTGCCCCTGCACATATGCCCGCATGCACGCATGCACGCACGCATGCGCGTGCGTGTGTGTGTGTGTGTGTGTGTGTGTGTGTGTGTGTGTGTGTGTAACGGCTTCTCCCTAGGCAGACCGCCTTCCTCCCTGACTCACACCTACTCTGCATTCTGAAAACAAGTTTGCATCTAATACCAACATCTCTAGGCCAGAAAGGAAGGCTCTAGAAACCAGAGCAAGAGAGAAGCCACGTTCCAGAATGTTCCATCTTTCATGTGCACAAGGTGGCACCCCACGCAGAACTTATTAAAAACAAAATTGCCTCAGGAATCAAGACGGAGCTCAGAGGTGGAGCCCTTGGTTACAAGGCACTGGGCTTGAGCTGCAGCACAGACAGAACAGTGAAGAGAGAAGTGGGCGGGAGGCAAATGAAGACGCAAAGCCCCTAAGTTAGTGGGGATGGAAATGGAGCCGGGCGAAGCCCCGAGAAAAGCTGTGTGGGAGGGGAGCCGGCTTCTTGGCCTCAGTGGTTCTTCTTCTTGGCCTCAGTGGCCTCATGCTAACACTGCCCCCCCACGAGACTCTGGGCCAACGAGCTCCACTTTAAGCTTCCTCTGAGAGGGGAGGGGTTGGACCAAACCTTTCCTGGTCATGAAGGGCGCTGCGAGGATGCATCAGTAATCGCACACTGTGCAGTTTCCTGCCATTCACACATCCAGCCATGCATGGCTTTGCTACTCAGAATCCTCTGATGGCCCACAGCAGAGGATTCCCACTAAAGGATTCCCATTTCATTTAGATGGAGTCCCACTAAAAACCCAGCAGGCACTGGCATACGGCACGGGCAGGACCAAGTCCCCATGACATTCAGTGGCCATAATAATGGCCCTCTGTGGCGTCCCAGTTCATAGCTTACAGGCTGCCTCCTCCTCCTCGTCCTCCTCCTCCTCCTCGTCCTCCTCCTCCTGGCATCTCCTCTGATCCCCATCACTCTACTCCAAGGCGGTCACATGCCTTGCCATACTACAGACAAGGACATGACACCCAGAAAGGTCATGGGACCCAGTGGAGAAATAGGGAAATGTCACTGGCATTAGCCACTCCGCTGCTTGCCTGGCATGTGGCCCAGGGCAGGTCGTGAAACCTCTCTGAGCTTTATTTTCAAAACCTGAGGAAGGGTTATGCACAAAGCGACGAGCTGAACAGCCAGACCTGTGCAGGAGACATAGGGCCTGGCCTCCCAGAGAGGCCACTGGGGCTATGACCACAGCAGCCACCAGTTTGGCTTTCTCGTAAGGACAGAACTTCAATCTCACTGCTGCCATGAAGCAGGGAGTCAGTGCCCTGGCAGAGCCCAGACCACCTGGTGGCCCCCTCCTCTCGGAGCAGCCCGGCTATGTGTACACAGTCTAGAAGAACTCATCATGCCCTCACCCCATTCTCTGGGGCAATCCTCTGACTGATTCTCTGACTCCTAGATTACGAGGCCAAGAAAGGGCACACTGCAGAACAGTCAAGGGTGTGGGGTCCTCTGGCGCCACAGCCCCAGGACCAGGCCATAGCACTGAAGCTTCAGTCTAGCAAAAAGGAACAGCTGAAGAAGCTGTGGGTGGGGAGGCGGCCTGGCTTTGTGCTGCTGGTTTCCTCCACCTGGATCTGGGAGGGGCGGGGTCTCTAGGGTGGGACAGCACAGGACAGCTGTGAGAGCCTAGGCTAAGAAGCCTGAGTGTGGAGGGCTGCGAGTGCCAGTTGTGCACTGCCAGTTGCGTCTCTCTCAAGGGAGAGCAGAGCAGGGGCAGAGGCAACAGCTGTGTGAATGAAGAGGGGCAGAGTACAGGGTAACACGGGGTCTATCCTGCTGACAGGGCAGTTGGGGTGACATTCAGGAAATGCATGGCCACCCCTGAGCCTCTGTGCACCCAAGGCCAATGCCCCTCAGGCACCTGCAAGACGCCACCGCCTTGGCTGCCAGGATGACTGTGCAGGAAGTGGTCAGGGAGGCCCAGCATCTTGGCCAGCCAGTCCATCATGTTCATTTCCAACTCTGTGCATACAGGGCTGGATGCCTGAGAGGAGAGACATGGGGTCAGTGCAGGCCCAGCCCAGAAGCCCCTGCACCCCTGACCTTGCTGGGCCCTGACAAGGCTGACAGGACCTGCTGAGCGCCCAAAGGACCCCAAGAGATGAAATACAGCAGCCTGCACTGGAAGAATGAGCCACCTGGCTCTATTCCCTCCCCCATCCCATCCCCTCCCATGAATCCTCAGGCCTGCAGCTTGAGGATGTTTTCAGTGGCTCTGAAGCCAAGTTGGGCCTGAACAATTATGAAGTGGACGTTTGAGGTTGTATCTCGAACTCGTCAGACGCGGGAGCCCAAGGGAAGTTGTGACCCAACAGTCACCACAGCACTTTGTTTAGGCCACAACTGTGGCAATCACCAGATCTGGGTTCAAATCTCATCTGTTTCTGTGCAAGCCATGATCCTGGCAAGATAAGTAGCTTACAGTACAGTTTCCTCATCTTGAAAATGGAGCCAGAGCTCACGATTCCATAGGATTAAGAGATTGGATGAGATCACTTAAACAAAGATTAAACTTCAAGAATCTACCATAGCCATGACTCACATGGTTAGGATTCTTTTCTTTTTCTTTTTTGAGACAGGGTCACTCTGCAGTTCAGGCTGGGCTTCAACTCATTTTGTAGCCCAGGCTGGCCCTGAACTCACAGCAATCCTCCTGCCTCAGCCTCCCGAGTACTGGTACTACAGGCGTGTGTCACTATGCCCAGCTCCGCATTCTTTATTTTTAATTGGCATTGCTGTTATGCAACTTGAGCCCCATGGAGGGACCACAGAGTGCCTGAGGATGCCACTTCCTGCCAGCTGCCCCACTGCTGCTGATGACAGCCATCGCTACTCACCCAGGTGAAGCCCAGGCAGTTGATGGCATCTGCCAGCATGTCCCCCAGTAGGGACGGCCAGGAGGTGAGCGCCGGGTAGTAGGCATGCATGTGCGGGCTCTGCCAGTGTACCACCTGTGGGCAGAGCAGGCACACAGTTAGCACCGGGGGCCTTCCAGGAGCTGTCTCCCTCCAGGGACCTCATGGCAAGAGGAAACTTCTAGGGACAAGCAGGCACTTTCAAAGTACATAGCCAGACAACACAACTCTGGGGAATTGAGGCCCATCCACTGGCATCCTCGCCCCGCATGAGTCCTGTTTTGAGCTGGCTCCTCACAGACTCCCTGTGATCAGAGGGACAGGAGCGCTGGGAGCACCAGCCCTGTGGGTCCCAGCTCTGGCAGAGCTTCCCTTGCCTGAGGGTTTCAAAGCCACCTGGCATGGGTGGGGTCCAGAGAGTGGAGGACAGCAAGGGCAGGCACTCTCTCAAGGTCAGCCTCAGGCCCACTGGTGACCACGATTGAAGCTCGGTGGGAGAGGAGCTGGAAGGACAAGATGGTCCAGTGGCTCACTGGCGTGGTCTGATCTCTCCCCAGTCTCACTGCCCAGCAAAACTTTGTGTGTTTCTGTGTTGGTGTCTTTCATGTTTCAGAACCTTTATTTGTTTATTCACTCATTTTTATGGCCGGCTCAGCCCACCCTGATGGCAGGGCTGGCGCAGCATGTGGTGCCAGGGATCAAACCGCAGTCCCTGAAGCCACCCAAGCCTTCCCAAGCAGGCGCTTTAGACCACTGAGCCATCCCGCCGGGCCCCTGTGTTGGTGTCTTTCAGCAGTGCTATGTCCTTTGCAGGAAGATGTGGCCCTGCAAAGTAACCCCTCATGTCTTCCACCATCCCTGCTCTGGCTCCTGAGCTCTCAGACCTCTTCCTGTGCCCATGAGATGCTATCATTCTGGGTGCTTCACCCTACCAAGAATGCATTCTGCAGCTCCCAGGGCATCGTCCTGGGATTTCCTATGCACAAACTCTTACCACATTCAAAAGCACAGACTGAAGCCCACATGGTGTGCATGGTAGGAGGGTAACAGGATGGGCTGAGGCACAGGTTCCACCACCTCTGTCCCAACAATGCTCCTATAGATTTACCGAGAAGCTAATGGACCTAAGTTCCAAGGCCTGCGTATGCCCAGGTCCCTTCTGAGATCACTTTGCATTTCATTCTCTTCAAGGCGGTCTCAAAATGGGTACATCATGCCTCACAAAGCCGAGGTCTCTCTTATGCCTGCCTTGACCTCTGTTTTTCATCACAAAATAAAGCCTAGCACTATTCTGTGGAGAGGTATGGACGGGACATTTGCAAAATGCAAAGCACTATTCTTAATGGTAAACTCATGACTCAGACAGACAGACAGAGAGAGAAAGACAGACACAGAGACACAGACACAGACAGAGACACAGACACAGACAGAGACACAGACAGAGCTGCTTAGCTGTCTGGACCCACAGCTAGGCAGCCTTAGGTTCACATCTTACAGTTCATGTATCTCTCTTCCCACCTCTCTCCTCCCTTCTCCCTCCCTCCCTCCTCTCTGTGTCCCCCTCTCTCCCTCCCTCCTCTCTCTCCTCCTCTTTCTCTCCCTCTCCTCTCTCTCTCTGCTTCCCACCCCAGCCATACTTATATCTCCAAGGAACTTTGTGCTTTCTACCCAGGAATGGGTGGAACTAAAGCAGAAGGAGAACTGTCCTTCTCCAGCACCCAGGAGGCCACGGGAGGGAAGACTCACCTAAATATGCAGCCGACCTATAAGAAAGCAAGGGACCCATGGGGGCCCTCGCGTGCCCTCCAGCAGGTGAGCAGGACATTCTCAGAGGCTGGTGTGAGATGGAAGATTGGGTCCTCATTATCACTGTGCTTAGTGACAGTATTTTGGAAACCCCAGAATAGACCTTCTGCCTCCATCCCTGAGGTGCTTTGGGAGGCAGTTATCTGCCTTGTTAGATGCACAGGATAAGATAAGCCAGAGGAGCCTTTATCCACACAGATAGACCTCAGCCCACCAAGACACCTCCTCCGCTGCACCCAGCAGCCCAGGGAGCCTGATGAATCAGCTCTACTAGGCCTCCTGGGATGGCCACTGGCCATCTCCCTCTGGGTTACAGTTAGCCCCGGACAGGAACCCAGAGATAATCTTATCAGGGAGCAGCCTGTTCAGAGAAGCTTTAGTGACAATGACATTTTCAAAAGATGCCTGTTAAACAGACCGCTGGTCAAGGCAGATCCCAGCTTCCAGACTCACTAGCTGGCCTGGGCATTGGCCTCAGCAGAGAGGGAGGGACAGCCAGACTGGGCCACAGAGTAGCAGGAAGGACAGTGCCTGTGGGTATCCTGGCCCAAGCTAAAATTCTGGACCCACCAGATCTTAATTCTGTGACTCTAGGTCACCTCTCTAGGCCTCAGTTTCCTCTTCTGTCCATCAGGGCCACCAAGAGCCCTCAGTGAGCTGGCCTGAGACGCATGTGGGACAGATCAGGTGATGTCACTAGATCATGGTCCAGGAGCCCCCATGGTCAGCACAGCCAGCTCCCACCTGGTTTCCATCTCAGGCTCTGCCACCAAAACATGGACAGTTTCTGACCCTGCGTACAGCTCAGACGTTGGACCTGCTTGGGGAGGAAGGCTGTGTGTTCACCTACTAAGGAAGGAGGGGCTGGCAGGGCCACCTTGGTGACAGGATGAGTGTCCTCAGGAGCTGAGCTCCCCACTTCTTTGTGTTCCTTTGGCATGGACCCAGGACTCTCTCCAGACTCCTCTCCCCAGCTCTGCTGTCTGTTGTCATTTGCCCTCAAGCACAATTTTAGTGGAGAGTGACACAGGATCTTGTAATGCACCCTAGGCTGGCCTGGAACTCACAGTGATCCTCCTGCCCTAGTCTCCTGAGGGCTGGGATTATAGGCCTGTGCCCCCCTGCCTGGCAAGCCCAATCTTTACTTCTGGCTCCACCCCTTAGTGGGCCACACTTCTGCTAGACCACAACTTGGGGTGCACTCTTACCCCAAGCCCCCACCCAGCCCTCCAGACAGGCAAGCAGCACTCACTTGCTCCCAGACCTGCCCCTGGCTTTCTCTCCACAGGCTAGGAGTGGTTCCAGCGTGGGGTGACAGTGATTGAAACCCTCGTGGTCATCCTGGACTCACTCAAGGCCGCCACCTGCCATGGGACCCGAAACACCCCCTCACCCCAGGCATGATGATGCGCTCGATGTCCCCAAAGATGCTGTCCCAGCTGTCAGGCTCCTCCGGGGCACTCTCTGGCAGCTGTGTGCGCAGGTAGCCGGGCTGCACATCAGGGGTCACTCGCCTATCCCGCACGGTGCTCAGGTACTGGCAGATGTAATCCACCATCTCTCTCCCTGGACACAGCAGAGAGCCAGGGTCACAGCCTGTCCCTCTTGGGTCAGGACCAAGGAACTCGGTGAGGAGGGAGATGAAGCCAGGAGCCCCAGGGTGAAGACCGGAATCTAGCCTGGCTGGTGTCCAGAATTAAGAGAGAGTGAACCACACTGGAGGACATGCGTGTATGAGGGCAACGGGGATCACCTCACAGGCTCCGGCTCTGAGGAGAAGCACTTCCCATCCTGCCCTATGCAGCTCCTGTGCTGTCCCCCATCTCTGTCCTCCTCAGAAAAAACAACTTTAGAACTGGTAGCTCTTTGTATCTGTATAGCTACACCTGGAGGTATATATAGTGCACAACCTGCATGTGTGTGTGCGTGCACACACACACACACACACACACACACACACACACAAGTCCTCTGCTACCACAATGTTCATAACACATGACAAAATTGCCACGAGTTCTCTTCTGTCTGTGGTCCCAGTGCTGGCGAGGCTGAGACAGGAGAATCACTATGAATCTGAGCTGTGTAGTGAGTGAGACCCTGTACCAAATAAGTAAATAAAAGATTTTTTTTTAAAAAAATCCATAGTATAGACAAACAAGGATTTCAGCACCTCTCCCTGCTCTCCTCGAAGGCCAACACCCACCCTGGAGCCTCTGTGAAGGCCAGGGTGCAGCACGAGAGCGCGCAGCCTCCTGATCTGTCCTCCTTGCCCAGGACCATCAGCTATGCTCCTCCCCACCTGGGCTGGAGCTGGTGGGCACTTGCTGGACAGCTAGGCTGTGGACAGCCACATGGAAGGCCACTGCAGGCGTCCACACGGGGTCAGCAGGAAGGAATGAGGGTTAAGGAAAGAAAGAAGTCTCCTGGGGAAGCTAGGGAGCTGAGGGGCAAACGTCCTGGAGGCTTCAGAAGATGAAGCATCCGTTCCCCGGGTTTAGCGGGGGAGTCCGAATCCTCAGCTTTATGGGAAAGTAGAGAGGAGAAGCAAGAGGAGAAGGAGGAGGGAAGGTGAGAAGTTTTAAATCCCAGCCCCAGAGGAAGCAGATCTGAGACCCCAGCGGAAAGACAACGCAGTGCCCGGGCCCCCAAGCTTGGGCCAGGTCCTGGCCGGCTCACCTCGTCTTCTGTACTCGTCAGGCTCCATAGTCTCCCAGGCTCAGCTCCTGGTTGCAGACGCGCCGCACGCTGGAGGTGGAAGCGGAGAGCTCCGGCCTTGCTGCCGCTGTCCTCGGTGCCGGCTGCAGCCGAGGCCCTCACTTAAAGGGTACAGCCGGCCCCGCCTAAGCCCCGCCTCGCAGCCCCTCCTGTGGCCTCACTGGTCCCACCCAGCGGCTCACCCCCAGGCCCTGCTGGATCTGTGACCACAGCACACTGCTATTTCCGGGGTTCAGACGGCAGCCCCAGCTCAGAGGCAACTCCAACGCAGGGACCCAGGACAAGGCAACGGCATGAAAGATGAGCAGCCCAGGGGTCCATCTGACGCCTGTCCCCACTTGCTCAGTAGCCACAGGGCGTGCAATACCCAAGACAGAGCTGGGGGTGCGTGGACCTGACTCCTGAGGTGCCCTGGGCCCAACCTTGTTCTTTTTTTTCTTTTTTTTTTTTTTTTTTTGTGGGACCAGGGTTCAAACTCACGACCTTGCACTTGCCCAGCAGGCACTTGTGCCTCGGAGCTATCTCCCCAGCCCCAACCTTGTTCTATGGCCAACACTGCGGGGCTCCTTGTTACCATTACTTCATACGGTGTCCCATTCCAGCTTCTGTAGCCGGGCTACAAAGAACCAGACCTAAGACAAACAGAGGAGCCGCGAGTTGTCATTCCTTTGCCTAGGACATGAAGGCAGGAGGTGTACAGTGAGCTCAAGGCCAGCCTGAGGGACCCAGCAAGACCCTATCTCAAAACACAAAACAAACGGAAAAAAGCGCATCTTTCTACAGACTGTATTTAATTTCATTAAGCATAGAGGTACCCCCAAAATATGGAACTCCAGAGAGTAAATAAAGCTCGAGGAGCACCCCGGTCTGCACACAGGAACTCTGAGATTGGTGGGGAGTGGGGCCGCGCCAGGCATGGAGGGCACAGGCAGGAATCATCTAGGACAGAATGCCCAAAGGGCAGATGACAGGTCTCTCAGGGACCAAGAGCAGCAGCAGCGCAAAGCACCCTCTTCCTGCTGCGGGCAGTTTCCGCCAGTGTGGGTTTCCTGCACACCCAGTGTCCCCATGGAAGGACAGATAGCTTCACCACGCTGCTTCTGCATCCCTGGCTTCCCAGAAGGACTTGGCCCAGACTGTGCTCACAAAGCATAGTTAGGGTGGGATTGACCCTCCACCATCACATCTCAAGGTCTTGAGTCCCGAGCTCCTGCACTGTCACAGCCGTGCGCTCTAAGTGACAAGGGTGATTTTGCTGTTTACAGGGAGTCCCTTCACTGCTCAGGAGGCTGGGGCAGCAGGAGCACTTGATCAAGCCCACAGTTTGAGACCACCCAGGGCAACAAGGGAGACACCCGCCCAGGAAAAAGGACAGAGGGGAGCCCCTTTCAGCCACACCTGAATCAGTGGCAGTGCAGTGACTTCCAGCAGTGCCCTGAAGAGCTTCAGGGTGGGTGTGTCCCTCAGGAACACAAGGATTGAGGTCTGCATCTCAGCAGGGCACGCACTCAAACCCCTTAGCTCCACAGCCCCGGCTCACAGCATCCCTGCATTCCAAGGAGCCGCCCTCCACAGCCCAGCCCGGTGCCTGTGCTCTCAGCAGAGTTCTGTGTGAGAGACGGGAAAACAACAACCCTCTGTTTTCCTCTGTAAGGGCAGACAGGTAGAACAACAGCCTTGTAGGCATCTTATAGCGAAAGTTAGCAATGGATTCCCAGCCCCGGGCCCTGTCTGCTGCCTGCCATGTAGCCAGTCTACAGAATTCAGTCAGCCTTGACTATCTGCTCCACTTTGCCAGCACACTGAGCAGACTTGAGGGCATCTGGCTTGCGTTTCCCTTAGAAAAACACACATTGTTTCCAACTTGCTTCAAGGACTCCATGCCTGTGAGGTGGGCCAGGTCAAGGACACTTCTAACCCTTCCGGCTCTTCTCAGACCGCCTCTCTCCCAGAATGCTCCTGTACAAACCTACCTGACAATACAGGGTGTAATTGGCGTGTTCCACATAACCGATCGTGTCATAACCTGCCATCAGCTTTGTTCTTCCCACTTGAGAACCATATTTAAACTGAACTCCAACCTGACCTGCTAGTAATAAGAGCTGCCTTCTAACGCCTGGTGGAAAGCCTCCCCCATTTGGTTTGATATTAATGGTTTTCCTGCAGCACCTTTACTGAGTGCCGAATGAGTGCTTGAGAGGCTCCCAGTGTGGGCAGTGGTGGCACACACCTTTAATCCCAGCTCTTGGGAGGCTGAAGCAGGAGGATGACAGTTGAGGCTTTGTCTGGAAACAATAAGTAAATGAAAATCAATATTCTTGTACAATGGAGAAACCATCTGGGAACGCAGTCTGAAGGTGCCTCCAAAAGACTAAATGTAGGGGCCGGCGAGATGGCTCAGCAGTCTAAAGCACCTGCTTAGGAAAACTTAGGCAACCACAGGGTTCAATCTCTGGCACCACATGCTGCGCCAGCCCCACCCCCAGGGCAGGCTGAGCCACCCATTAAAAAAAAAAAAAAAAAAGACTAAACACAGATTTCCCTTCAAAGCCAGTAATTCCACAATTCCACTCCGAGGGAAATAAAAGCCAACTTTCACACAGAAAAAAACATAGACCCAAGTGTTCCCAGTGGTACTCTTCATAACAGGCAAAAGGGGCATCATTCCCTGGGCCAAAGCCTAACACATGGATGTGCAAATGTGGAATGGCAGCAGAATGGGATGTTACTCCACAGTATAGAGTCCAGGAGTACGAGGACCTGCTGGAATGCTGCTGAGCCCAGAAACATGAGGCTAGGTTCAAGGAGCCAGTAGCTTAGCCATGCCCGGCCACGGCCTGCACAGGAATGGCCCAGAAAACTAAATCTAGGGAGACAGAAGCAGACCGGCAGTCACCAGGGTGGGGGCTGGGAGTGACATCTGGGGGTGAAGTGGACCAATGAAGACATTCTGCCATCGACTGTAGTGACAGGTACACACTGTTGAGGATGCCCTTGAAGCCATCTAACGATGCCCTCTCAGTGGCAGTCCGGTAACAGTAGGAAGGCTTTTTCTTTTTTAAAAAAATGCTCTGGGAATATAAGATTTTGTGAGAAGTGGCTTCATGGATTTGCACTCCAGTGGTAATGCCAGTAAGACTCTCATAGGAGCAAGTTTAGCACGAATCGTATTGACAAAAATATTAGCTGAAATTTATTTTATTTTATTTTGTTATTTTATTTTTGAGATGGGGTCTTGCTGCATAGTCTAGGCCGGCCTTGAACTCACTATGTAGCCCAGGCTGGTCTCAAACATGCAGTGAACCTCCTGCCTCAGCCTCTTGAGTGCTGGGACTACAGGCGTGCACCACCACGCCCAGCTAATAACTGACATCTATGGAGCCCGTACAAAAACGGCAAGCACCCAGGTAAACAGTGCAAATGGAAAAGTTATTTTCTCTCCAGGTGTTACCTCGCTCCTGTTCTCTCTTATATCCTGAAAGCCCAAGATTTAACTGATTTTAAATTTTAAATTTTATTTTGTATATTTATTTGTGTATGCATACATGCAGATTTCTTATTTTCCACCTTCCCTCTCTGAGGTTTCTTGGAGTTTTTTCTGCACCTACTTTGATTTCTCTATACAAATGCACTTTCTGTGATGATCAACCCATTTATGGATGTCCCAAAGCCAGTTGCATTTGTTTGGTGGTAAACTTTTTCATTGCTACCTTTTTACAGTTTCAGTTCTTTTAAATCTGAACTTTTCATACCTTGAACATAAAAGACAGCTTTTAACATCTCTATCTATCAATGTAAGAGACACCCTGGACAAGTACAAAGAGATCTGTCCCTCTGACAGGGATCACCATCTCAGTGAAAATACTGCTTGGCTTTTCATATGTTCTACTGGCTTTGCAGGTGTTCTATTTTAAAATTCAGTGGTTACCTTGAAAGTATGTAATGAAAAATAAGTAGAGATCTCCACTTATTTTATTTTATTTATTTATTTACTTACTTATTTTTTGTGGTACCAGGGATTGAACTCAGGACTTTTCACTTGCCAGGCAAGTGCTTATTCTACTGAGCTATCTCCCTGGCACCATTTATTTTAATAAGAGGGAGCAGCCGGGCGTGGTGGCTCACGCCTGTAATCCCAGCACTCGGGAGGCTGAGGCAGGAGGATTGGTGCGAGTTCGAGACCAGCCTGGGCTACAAAAGTGAGCTCAGGACCAGCCTCAACTGCATAGCGAGACCCTGTCTCAAAAAAAAAAAAAAAAAAAAAAAAAGGGGGGGGGGGGGGGGGGG
>PVJA010030470.1:0-25618 GCA_004027025.1 Myocastor coypus | reverse complement strand
AATAATTGATATGACATTAAAAGGAGGACATAAGAGAATCTCTGCTGTGATATCTTATAACTTGGAGGTTTCCCAAATTTTCTGATCAAGGAGATTATGGGGCCACAGAAAAAAGTGATCAATGATATATAGTGAGCCTAAGGAGAGTCACCTGGAGAGAAAAAATTCTCTCAGGCTTTCACAGAGAGCAAATTGATTAAGCAATGACTGTGACTCATCCAGATCGCTGACACTGACAAAAGACCCACAAGGTACCATATACATGGTTCCAAGGTAAATCCTGAGGGGATTTGGCTGACCTTATCAGATAGCAAAAGTTAAATTTTTAGTTATATAGGTCTTGCTTTAACTTGGTCTTAACCATCCAGCAGAAAAGTATAACCACAAGGTATAGAAAGTAAAGCTATATTAATATGCTGATATGTAAAAGGCTCAAGTCAGCAACTTCGGACAATTTCCAGTTGTGCTGATAACTTATTACTATTATGGGCTATTGGACCATATTGGGTTATTTTGCTGAATTCAAGCACCTACAATCTTTTGACTGGCATCAAGTATGGAAAAGTCTTTCAAAGACTTTAGCTTTGAAAGCTTCTTTAGCAGCAATGCAATACCCATCTCTGACAAAACAAAACAAAAAAGAGGGAGAGAAGGAGACATAAGTAAAAGACTTCTTTATTGTGACAAGAATTATATATATAAGTTAGGATAGACATACAGCTACTTTCTCTTAGTTCAATGAGAAGAAAGTTTTATACTAATATTGTTTAGTATTACCATATCTATAGATATGGTAATATCTAGATACCATGTCTACATCTTGTCCTCTGAATGACTACTATGAAGACAATAATATGTAATGTATCAATTGTTGTATCTGTCCTACTAAGTTGTTTTATTGGTTAATCATAGCTATAATACACCATGTACCTATGTAGGTACTGCTTCATAAAATTTCTCTGAAAGTGGGGTCCCTGGAGCAACCCATCTGGCCACCTCCTGGTCCTCTGATAGATGCTTTCTATCTCTCAGTAAGTATTTCCCAATCTTAACCTCCATTATTCCTAAAATTCACTCTCTGATTTTTTAGACAACATGAACTTGACATATAAGACATCTAACAGTTTGGGAGATAAAGTATTTCTCTTATGTCATATTTGGGGCTTCTTGTGTCATCCTGGAACAGAAGGTAAGGAAGGAACTGCCTCTGCATAGTGAACTTGGACCAAACAAGAGGAAAAATTAAAAGCAAAAATAAAAGTACAGGGGCCTGGCAGGATGGCTCAGTGGTCTAAAGTGCCTGCTTAGGAAAACTTAGGCGGCTGCAGGGACTGCAGTTTGATCCCCAGCACTACATGCTGCGCCAGGCCTGCCCTCAGGGCAGGCTGAGCTGGCCATAAAAATAAATAAATAAACAAACAAAAGTTCTGAAACAAGAAAAAAAATTCTTAAAAAAAAGTACACCTTGAAGGACACAAGGCAGGCTGGTGTGAAGAGACACGACAGGGAGCTCCTCAAATATCCGTTCTCTTTGTTTCTTCCAAACATTGTTGGAGCCCACAGGAAGTACATATACAGGAATTTGGGAATTGTCTGGTGCATGTATATTTGAGTGTGACCACACTTGCTTCCCCAAGCATTTCTGCTGCAGCCTACCTTCCTGCCTTGTAACACTTGCCTACCCTGGATTTCATCCCAAATGTGGAGAGTAAGACATAGACAGAGAGAGATCCTAATTCCCTGCCATATAGTTAGAGTAGTTCTTATCAAAGACCTTAGGTGTGTTGATAAGGACATGATGTGATGAACAAAGCAAAAGATTTATAGTCCCAGATATACCACCTATTCACTGAGTCACACTGAGCAAGTTAGACAATATCTGTAAGCCTCACTATCTGCTTAATGAAATGGGCACAACACCCGCATTTCTTCAGGCTTTTCTGTGAATTAAATGTGATCATATATTTAAATTCTTTTTTTTTTTTTTTGGGCTCAAATAAAATTTAATTACACAAATTACTATTTTTGCTAAATTCCATATATTTAAGTTCTTATTATAGCATCTAATGCATAGTATTCAATAAATAGTGTATGTATAATATAAATATAAATACATATGTATCAACATGCATGCAGGATGTGACATGAGACTTGTTTTTTATTTTTTCTCTACCCTCCTTCAAAAACATATTTAAGCTATGTCTCCTTCTATCTATGTCTCCAAAATCTTCTTGAGCCAATGTATTACTGGCTGAAGTCTGTGGGACCTGTGGTGCTGCGGACTCCTGAGAATTCTTTTCAGGTTCTTGCTGCCCTGAACAAAGAATTGGGGAGGACAAGCACAAGAGATAATGAGGCTATATATTTATTAAAGGTATGGAAAAAGTGCACTCTGTGGAGCGAGTGCAGACCAATTAGAGATGGAGAAAGAAATATGCTCTGCAGGGGGAGAGCAGCCCTCTGTGGAAGAGAGCACACTAGCTAGAGGTTAATGTCCACTGTCTTTCGTACCTCAGTGCTCAGACCTAGGCTTCCATTCCAGTTGTCCTATCAAAAACCTGCTTAATCTTGTGCCAGAAGAGCTGAAGATAGCACTTTATGATTGGTACCAAGTACAGGGCTCGGAAACTTTTCTTCGCACTTGTATCTTGGATCTCTGAGACTGATAGTTCATGCCCATTTGCCTAACCAGATGACCACATACTAATCTCCTGCCTCAGATATTGTTGCATACACCTAGATGTATGTAAGCACTTTAAGATTTTTTTACTTTAAAAATATTTTGCTTGACCAATGAATGTATACTTATTAATTTCATTTAAAAAAAATTTATTTTATTTTTGAGATAGGGTCTTGCTATGTAGTTCAGGCTGGTCTTGCATTCACTATGTAGCCCAGGCTGGCCTAGAACTTGAGGTGATAACTACTGCTTCAGACGCCCAAGTGCTGGGAATATAAGTGGGCACCATTGTGCTTGATTAATTTAAAATAGTTTGAACTCAAATCATTCTAAAATCTCAGGTGGTCCATTGTTCTTCCTTTCATCTCATCTCACAAATTGTTTTGTTGTGAAAGTGACAGGTTTTTTTCCTCAAAGGTCTGACATGAATCGAAAGGACAGAGGTCAGAAGTGTGTGCTTTATTTTACTGGTTTTACTTTAATGTAACCAGAATAGAACTAAAGATTTCAATTTAGCTATTATATTTGCTTCTTTCACTCATTACTGGCTAGACATTGAACCTTAATCTATCCATGACTGTTGATTTAAAGATGTTATTACTTATTTTTAAAACAGTGAAGGGGTTTTTAAATGTGTTAGCCTTAGATGATTAAAGCAAATGCAAAAAGGCTCAATAATTCTGCTAGCTTCTTAGAAATTTCACTCTTGAGCCCATACCCTTGAAAGGTATTGACCCCTATAAATGGCTAATGATGTAAAAGTTGACAGGACAGTTTGACCTCCTAATTGTATTCTGTGCCTCATGCATTTGACCTTTTGCAGACAACTTGATGAGTTTCAGCCATATTAATTACTCTCACTGCTTCCCAGCCATCCTTCAACAACTCAAATTTAATAAATGCAGGCATGGGCCTTTCTGAGCTACAAGGAAGAATCTGAAATTTGAAAGCACCCAACATAAGTTTCACTTTTATACTTGTTTCCCTTTTCTAAAATGGCAAATGAAAGCTTCTAAATTATTGTTATGCTTTGACTTTATGTATGGTTCTTTCTAAAATATCTTGGTGACCCCTGGGTTTAGGTCCCTTCTGTTTCCTTCATTTACTGTGCATTCTGTAATCAGTATGTATATTCCTGGGCAATAGGAATACGGGCAACAGTGCGTGGCAAAGCTGGACAGAGCAGTGGGCAGGACCTGTCAATCTCAAAATCCCAGGGCAACATCCACAACTACAACCCTCGAGTTCCCACAAAACGTGGATGGTATGAAAAACAAGAGGGTCGGTCATGGAAAGCTGCTATCACACATAAGTTTTCAAGGTAGTCTGTGTCATGTTTCTTTGACATGGTGATGGATAGCTTTGTTTCCCTCTTTTTCTTTTTGTTTTGGCCTAAGTTGGCTCTGCAGAACTAGTTTCTTCCATATCTATTTTACTTTGCACTTTACAAATAATTTTTTGGCACGGTTATTGGCTTGCCTTAGCCAACTCTCTGTTCAATGCAAGAAAAAATCTGAAATGCTTTTTGATTGGCAAGCCATTTTTAGTTAAACCACTTTATTACAGTTTTCTTTTTTTAAAAAAAATTATTTATTTATTTATTTATTTGTTTATTTATTTTATTCAACACAGGGTCTTGCTATGCAGTTCAGACTCATAGTGATCCTTCTGTCTCAGCCTCCCCAGCCCTGGGATTACAGATGTGTGACACCACACCCAGTTTCAGGGCTGGTACAACATGTGCTACTGGCAATTGAACTTGGCACCTTATGCTTGCCAGGAAGGTACTTAGACTACCAAGCTATCTCCTCAGCCCCTATGCCAGAGTCTTCTTAATTTTGTCTTGAGTCATTAAAGAGATCTACTGTACAAAAGTTCATTTAACTTTCCAAATATTCTTTGTCTGAGGCTGAATTTTGCTTTCCTAATGAATTGCAGACAGATCTCTCTCCCTCCTGGTTTTTTGGACTACCTAGTTTAAGCTTGCCCTCTCCTTCCCAGTGGCTTGGGGCAAGAAGTCACCTGTGGAGGTCATTTTCATGTAGTTATGCAGGCTGCTGTGGGAGCCTTCTTCAGCCATTTCAGAATTACACTGGCACATTCCAAGGACCTTACTTGAAAATCGTCTATGGCTCAGCCCATTCCCAAATACCACGTGGGGTTGTTAAACAGAGCATCTCCTGCGCCAAAGTTAGATTCTAGGATCCAACATTTTCTACTCCAAATCTCCCTTCACTCCTCAGGTGTATCGATTCAGCACCAGGCTCTGTAGCTGTGTGTTCTTCAATAGCAAAATGTGATTGGAGTGGAGTCAGAGAGTCCAGATGGCGTCTCGGTTGTCCCACTTACATCCCTGGTGCCTCTCTGTGTGTATCTGTGGACTGAGTATGTGCTTTGTGCCAGATGTGATGTAAAATAATTTACACTTAATCCACACAGCGATTCTTCAAAAGAGATAGTGGGCAGATACTTTGCAGATGAAAGATGGATCAGAGGGAGTAAATAATTTATTGAGTTGGTTTGAATAATTGAATTGAGTTGGTACTAGTGGACCTGAAATTAAAACACCACTTTACCTGTGAGTATTCATTTAATGCTTGCCTCTAATGATGCCTGTACTGGGTACATTGAGAATTAGTGATTAAAAATTTAGGCTCTTGAACCAAGCTGTCTGGGTTTGGAATCAGTCCGCTTTCCTTACTAGTTGTGTAGTAGAAGATAAGTCACTTTACCTTCTTGTGTTTTAATCTCTTCATCAGTAAAATGATCATTACAGTAACATGAACTCTTTGGGTTCCATCACTATTTTATTATTATTATGATGATTATTATTATGATTATTAGACAGAGTCTTGCTATGCAGTTTAGGCTGGCACTAGGTAGCCCAGTCTGGCTGGAACTTACAGTGATCCTCCTGTCTCCCAAGTACTGGAATTATAGCCATGTACTACCATGTCCTGCTGGGATTATTACGTTAATGACACATATTTGTACTCTGTAAGAGCAGCAATAATAAAAACAGCTCCATAAATGTTAGGAAGTACTGTGTTAATTTCCTCATTTGCCAGAAGAAGGAGCTGATGAGAGCTTTATGCCTTTAAGTGATTGTTGTGGGGATGCTAGGTAAGTGCTTGGAAGTCTGAGATTCTTGTGGTTGAATATTGCTGATCAGTGGCTTATTACTTGTTCTAGGCTAAAGTGGCAAAGGGGACTTGGGCAAGGTTGGCTGTCTATAGGCTCTGGGCACAGTATCTAAACAGCAGGAACGCTGTTTTGCCCTTCTTCCTCTGCAAAAATATGTCAGTGAGGAAAAGGAATTAAGAAATTTGGCTTCCATTAACCTGTGCCAAGGCCTGCTTATGCAAAATCTGGTTATTAGCACATCCAAAGCTCAAACTCCTTATCACATACCATATCTATGCACCAGTATTTGAGAGCGATTAGGAAGCAGTAAACAAAGCTAAACATTGAAAAGGCAATAATAGCTTTTTATCATTTTGTAGACTCTCTTCTAGGTCACATAATGAAGAGGGCCAAGTTGGACACTGAGTTACTAGAGAAAAATTAAATAGACACCCTTAAGCTGCCTGCTGTTGGGTAAGAGTCCTAAATTGACCTAACAAGATGTCCAAGAGAGAAAATCCCTGCCTTAAAAAGGAATACGATGCATTTGGAAAACAAGGTATAAAATGGTAAGTCGAAGGGCTGGCCAGACAGCTCAGCAGACTAAAGACTGGGCATGGTGGGGCACACCTGTAACCCCAGCGCTTGGGAGGCTGAAAGCAGGAGGATCATGAGGAGTCTAATCTACATACTGAGACCCTGAACACCCTGTAGATCTTGTACCAAATACATAAAAAAGATAATAAAATGAAATGGTAACTCAAAGTAGAGTTTATTATTACATGTGTGGTGCCAACTAGAAGCCCATACAGCAAGTTTTTCCATTATACACATAGGCTGCATCATTTAATTATGGGCAGCTAATATATTACAGAACATGGTTGGACAGACTTGCTCTTAGTCTTCAACAGTGGAAGCATTGAAGTAGAATTTTTTAAGATTTAACCTAAATTGATTGGCAAAAAGTTAATTTAACCCACTTAGGATCATAATTTCCTCTGAGAATCAAACAAAAACTTTGAACCATCTCTGTGGAAATTTCATGGAAATCTCAAAGCTCACATATTTTTTAGGAAGCAGACATATCCTAAAATACATCCATGGAACCCTAGATTAAAATCCCTTGCTCTAATAATCCGGAAGCAAAACTATTATGGAAATTAAATTATTTCTAACTACCCATCTCCTACCACGTAACAGTTACTTACTCTTGTTGGGTTTTCTGTTTTTAACAAATATTATAGTTATGATCCTTGGAATAAAAATATCTTTAAAAGTAAACCTCAAACCACTTTCATATACAGTATGTCAGAAATTACTCATCCTTTGGTAGTTACAGAAAAGAAGTTTTTAGCCAGGAATATGGCTCCCAAAATGAAGCCTGCTCTATGCATCTGCTCTAGGTATAACCATGTCTCTAGATTTCTCCCTAAATATTAATATAAGTACATATTGTGCTTATATTATTATTATTATTATTATTACTAGTAGTAGTAGTAGTAGTAGTAGTAGTAGTACTGGAAATGAACCCAAAGAACACTGAGATACATTCTTCGATCTTTCCTTTTTTATTTTGAGATAAATCTCACTTAGTTGTTTATGAGGGCCTTAAACTTGAGATCCTCCTGCCTCAGTCTCCCAAGTAGCTGGCATTATAAATATCTGTCACTAAGGTTGGTTTATGTTATTTTTAATTTTGTGCTAGAGATATAACCTAGAATCTGACACATGCTAAACATCAGCCTACCTATGAGGCATATTATCCAGCTAGTTGTTACACTTACAATGGTTATTTTTAATGGAGGGATCAATATCACTGGGCTAATGGCTACTATGAGTCTTTTTAAAAAAGTTGTTAGAGGCTATTCTAGAGTTTGCAACATAAATTTTACACTAGTCTAAGCCCACCTTTGAAGAATACTATATTTCTCCACATGTAGTATGAAAACCATCCCTGTACAAGGGTCTCAATTCCTCCTCCCACTTAGATAAACTCCATCACTTATTCCACTTATCCCTATGTTACATTTGGTCAACATACAGTATCATTATTACTTTAAGCAATTGAAGTATTCTTTACTTTTTCCTTCCTTCCTTCCTTCCTTCCTTCCTTCCTTCCTTTTTTCTTTCTTTTCTTTCTCTTCCTTCCTTCCTTTCTTTCTTTCTTTCTTTCTTTCTTCCTTTCTTTCTTTCTTTCTTTCTTTCTTTCTTTCTTTCTTTCTTTCTTTCTTTCTTTCTTTCTTTCTTTCTGCCATACAAGATTGAACTCAGGATCTTGTACCTGCCAGGCAGGCGCTAATGCCAATGAGCTATATCCCCAGCCCCATTCTTTTCTTATAGATACCTACTCTTGCTGCATATAATTTCTATCCTTGCAGAAATTCCTTTTATTTATTTATTTTTTTTTAAATTTTTTTAGGCAGGGGGTCACAATATGTTGTTTAGGCTGGCGTTGAACTCAGCCTTAAGTTCACTATGTCTCTGGAACTTGTAGTGATCCTCCTGCCCCAGCCTCCCAAGTGCTAGGATTGCAGGTGTGGGCCACCCCTGGTCCTTTTAACATTTCCCATAAGGCAGGTCTATTGGAAACAAAGGTTCTCAGTTTGTGTTTGCCATGATTCTTTTCTTTCTTTTACTTTTGAAAGATAACTTCACTGGCTAAAGAATTCTTAGTTGGTGGGCGTTCTTTTTCTCTAAACAACTGAGCAAGTTTCTTTAAATACAATCGTGTGCTGGGTGTGGTGGCGCATGCCTGTAATCCCAGCACGGGGGAGGCTGAGGCAGGAGGATCGGTGTGAGTTCGAGGCCAGCCTGGGCTACAAAAGTGAGCTCAAGGCCAGCCTGAGCTGCATAGCGAGACCTTGTCTCAAAAAGACTAAATAAATAAATAAATAAATAAATAAATAAATAAATACAATCGTGTGCCGCTTAACAAAGAGACTGCTGCCTGGCAGCACCTTCTAGGCGGTTTTGTTGTGCAAATGCCACAGAATGTTCCTGTAGAAACCTAGATGGTACAGCCCAGTGCATGACTCATTTAACCTTAATCAGCTCCCCAAAAGCTTGATCTATAAACACAGTCACCCTGGGGTTTCAATTTATAAATTGGGGGAGGACACAGTTGAGTCCAGAACAACTTCTGAAGGGGAGGCTGAGGCCAGTCTTATATTGCTCTTCTTTATGAGTAGTGTGTTTCTTCTTCTGTTGATTTTGTTCAAGCTTTTCTCTTTGTCCTTGCTCACCTGCTGCTTAGATATGCTATGCCTATCTATTTGTGGGCAATTTTCCTGTTGTGTGTTCTTTGAGCATTTTAGACCTATGATTTGGTGCTACTAACTTTAGAAAGTTGTTGTTCACTATTACATCAAGTATTTTTCCTTCTCTATTCTCTTTGTTTTTCATATTCCAAATATGTGTAGGTTATACCTTTATCCCACAATGCTCTACTGTATTCTCTATGTCATTTTTTTTTAAATAAAGAAAGAGAGGTTCTTGGGAGGCTGAGGCAGGAGGATTGGTGCGAGTTCGAGACCAGCCTGGGCTACAAAAGTGAGCGCAGGACCAACCTCAACTGCATAGCGAGACCCTGTCTCAAAAAGACAAAAAAAAAAAAAAAAAAAAAAAAAAAAAAAAAAAAAAAAAAAAAAAAAAAAAAAGAAAGAGAGGTTTATTTAGCTTACAGTTTTGGAGGCTGAAAATCTTGAATCAGGTGGCCCCATTTAGACAGTCAATGACCACGGCTTTTTGGCTGCGTGACACCATTGGGAAGTGGCATGATGGTAAGAATATATGGAAGAGATCACATGACAAGAAAAGAATCAAGAGACTAGGGAGCTGGGGTTACTGTTTTTGTAACAACATTTTCTGGGATCCTGTAAGAAATATCTTAACATCTTTTGAAAGCAGTGCCCCCAGTAACTTAGTCACCTTCCATTGTCCCTCCTCTTCAAGGTTCTACAACCTTAACAGCGAATTTCAGCATATAAACATTTGGAGAACACATACAAGCCAATACAGATCAAAGAAATTACCCAACTTTGTTCAAACACATTGACCAAAACTTTAGCTAAGTCTTCTATTCACTCCTGCACAATTCCTGGCATAGAAAAGGATGCTCTATTACTGCGGGATTTGTTCCTGTACTCTTGGTGTTGACAATATTTGTGAATTGGTCCCTTATCCTAAAACAAGCTCTCATTACAGCACAAACTATGGTCTTTCATTCACTCAGTACTGTGGCTTTCCTTCCCTGATGCTCCACCCCAACTCCTGCCCATGGTCTCCAAAATGAGTTCACAGAGAGTAGACTGCGAAAGTCACTTCTCACTAGTTTAGAATGTTTATAATAACGAAAGAGTGATTGCATTTACTTGTACAATAAATGTTCCACAAAATATAGGGTCTACTTTCTGTTGAAAAGCTTTATCAGAGATAGTTGCTAAACTAAGGCAAGGTTCTCTATGTCATTTTCTTTTTTCTCTTTGAATCTCTCTTTCTTTTTTTTTTTTTTTTTTTTGTCTTTTTGAGACAGGGTCTCACTATGCAGTTCAGGCTGGCCTTGAGCTTGAGCTCACTTTTGTAGCCCAGGCTGGTCTCGAACTCGCACCAGTCCTCCTGCCTCAGCCTCCCGAGTGCTGGGATTACAGACGTGCGCCACCACGCCCGGCTTGAATCTCAATTTGAGGAATTTCTGTTAGTCTCTCTTCAAAATCACTGGTTCTTTTCTTGATCTCGTCAAATCTCTGGATAAACCCATCAGCAAGACATGTGTTGTATTTTTGATTTCTCTTTCTTTGTACATTTTATACATACATAGGGGCAATATGTATCATGAGGAATTTGTACCTGCACATAATATATGTTGGTTCCTTTTTTGGCACGTTTCTCCTCTCTTGAATGCTTCATCTCCTCTATTTATAAGACTTGCTTCCTTTTTTTTCTCTCCCTTTCTTTCCTGCATCCTCTCTCCTTTGTTCCCCTTCTCAGTTGAACATTTTCATCCCATTACCCAGTACCATACACTTTGGTTCTTAGTTACCTTTTGGGTTGCTCACATCAGAGAAGCAGTGCAATGTTTAGACATTACGGTGTGTGTTTGATTTTTTTCACTCAACAGTATGGTCTCAGAAGCAACCATTTATTCAGGAATGTCTCAGATTTATTCTTCGCTGTGACAGAGTAGTACTTCATTGTATAAAACAACAACAAACCATATCTTAATCCAGTCATCAGCTGATGTGCATTTAGGCTGTTTCCAAGTTTCAACTATTACAAATTGTATCCTTGTAACATGGTGTACTTATATCACTGTGGTATGACATTTTTAATTCTTTTGGGAAGATACTCAGAAGAATAATAGCTGGGTCAAATGGGACCTCTAATCCTAGTTTTTAAAGGACTTTCCACACTGATTATCACAGTAGTTCCACCAATCTACACTACCACCAATAATGGAGAAGGGTTTCTTTTTCCCCAAAGCCCCTATAGTATTTATTATTGGTTCATTTCTTTCTTTCTTTCTTTCTTTCTTCTTCCCTCCTTCCTTCCTTCCTTCCTTTCTTTCTTTCTTTCTTTCTTTCTTTCTTTCTTTCTTTCTTTCTTTCTTTCTTTCTTTCTTTCTTTCTTTCCTTTTTTTCAGTTTGGAAGCAGATCCTGGTTCAGCTCTGCTACTTCTTTGCTAAGTTTTTGTCTGCTTGATCTATCTTTTTCAGATAAGGGGGTGTTGAGGTCTCCTGTTAAGATTGTGTTATTGGATATTAGATTTTTCATATCTGTTAAGGTTTGTCTTATATACCTTGCTGCTCCTGTGTTCGGTGTAGAATATTTATGAGTGTCACCTCTTTATCTTGACGTTTTCCCCTAACCAATAGGTAGTGGCCCTCTTTATTTCATTTGATCAGTCTTGGTTTGAAGTTTAGACTGTCTGAAAACAAGATTGCTACCCCTGCTTTTTTTTGAGGTGCTGAAGCATGTAGTATTGTTTTCCATCCTTTCACTTTTAGCCTATGAGTTTCTTTATGAGTTAAGTGTGTTTCTTGTATACAGCACATTTTGGGGCTCTGTTTCCTTATCCACTCTGCAAGTGTACTTCTTTTAATTGGAGAATTGAGTCCATTTACATTGATGGTTATAATTGAAATATTTCTGACTTCTGATTGACATGGTGTTTACTTACTACTGTTTACCTATTTTTCTCCTGTGTTTAATTGAGTAGCCTGTTTGGTGAGATCTTTCTGTTCTTATTTCTTGAGGTTGAGTCGTTTTGGTCCCTCTCTAAAATACTTTTTAGTATGTTGTGTAGGGTTGCTTTTGACATCATGAAATTCTTTAGTTGTTCCTTATCGTGGAAGTATTTCACTTCTCCCTCATACTTGAAAGAGAGTTTTGCGAGGTATAGCAATCTGGGCTGAAATTTGTATTCATGGAATTCTTGAAGCACTCTGCTCCATGCTCTTCTAGACTTCATGATTTGTGAAGAGAAATCTGCTGTAATTCTGATGGGTTTTCCTTTAAATGTGATCTGTTTCTTTTCTCTAGAAGCTTTTAGTATACTATTCTTCTGTTGGATCTCTGGAATCTTGATTATTATATGTCTGGATGTGTTTTTAGTTGGGTTCATGTTATTTGGGGTTCGGTATGCTTCAGTTATCTGTCTCTGTCTGTCCAATTGTTTTTTTTTTCATATTTGGGAAGTTTTCTGCTATTACTTATGCCCATATTCTTTTTATATCCTTTGTATTGATTCCTTCTATCTCATTGATTTCTATTAATCTCACATTGTTTATTTTTGCATCATCTTGCAGATGTTGAATTATTTTTTTTTCCTGCATCCTAGTTGTTTTTAAGAGATCCTTTCTTATCTTTTCACTAGCTGCTACTGTGTCTTCAAGCTCTGAGATTCTATCTTCACTTTGGTTCATACGGTTTTGCCAGCTTGTCATTGAGATTTTATTTTCTTGTATAGCTCTTTCAAACTGTTTCATGCATCCTATTTATTTCTTATATTGTTCACTCAGGGAGTCCATCATTTTTCTGTTCTCTAATTTTTTTATTAATATCTTCTTTAATAGTAGTAAAATCTCTCATTATAGTTATCCTCTCTCTCTCTAATTCAAAGATTATTTCTGTTCTGTTCTCCCCTCTACCTTTCTGTAGTTGTTTCTCTACTTTAGATGCTATTAATTTAGACATGTCTTTCTTAACTTCAGTGGTTATTTCTGCCCTGGTTTCCTCTATATGTTTCTGCAGTTGTTTTTCCACTTCAGAGTATATTTTTTCATACATTTCTGTTTTTACTTGATACGTTATCTCTGATCTGAGCTGCTCTATATGTATCTGCACTTGTCTGTCTACCTCAGAAACTATTGGTTCAGAAATTTCACCTGCATGATTCTCATTTTCTTGTAGGGTAGTGCCTCTTGTATCTGTTACAGATTGGTTCGGGACCTGAGATTGCATTGTGCTCCTTGTCTGTATCATTCTGTATAGCAGTGACCTGCAGGACTGGGGGGCCTCACTGCTGGGTAGGCTAAGCTTGCATCAAGCCTGAGGTCTGACTCAGGTGGTGGGCCTGATACTGGATAGGCTATGCTTGTATCTGGCTGAAGATCTGAGTCACATGTTGGGCCTAACTTCTGGGTTGGCTGCTTTCACAGTGGGCTGAAGTAGGTCTAACATGGTGGGCGGGGCCGGAATACTCATGCGAGTGAGTTGGAGACCTCAGGCGACTGGGCAGGAGACGTCTGGTGGGTGTGCCGGAATGTTCAGGGGAGCAGACCGGGACATCTGGCGGGCTGGCCAGAATGTCTATTTCAACTTTTTGCAAGGTCTTTTTATTATCAGTGAATGTTGGACTTTGTCAAATGTTTTTTTCTGCTTTTATTGAGATGACTATATTGTTTTTGTCCTTGCTCAGCTAATATAGTATGTTGTATTGATTTGTGTACCTTGAACCATCCCTATATGCTGGGATGAATCCTAACTTGGTCATGGTGTAAAATGATTTGCTGCATTCTGTTTACCAGTATCTTACTATGTTCATTGGGAAGATTAGGCTATGGCTCTCTTTCTTAGTTGAGTCCTTCTCTGGTTTTGGTATTAGGATAATGCTTGCTTTCAGAGTTGAATTTTGGAGTATTGCTTCCCTTTCAATTTCATAAAAGTTATAGCATTAGTCGCATTAGGTGTTCTCTAAATTTTTTATAGAATTTAACAATGAACTCATCATGATTGAGGCTTCTTTTTCTTTGTAGTGTTTTTTTTTTTTAAATTACATTTTTAATTTCATTGACTGGTACTGGTTTATTTAGAATTTTTATGTTTTTGTGATTTAACTTTGGTAATTCATATGTATGTGGGAATCTGTGCACTTCTTCTGTTTTCTATTTTATTAAAATGTAAGTTTTTGAAGTGAATATTAATGATCTCATGGATTTTTGCAGGACCTGTCATAATTTCACTTGAGGATTGTATTCATGTACTTCAAATACCTCACTCCAAACTTTCCTTGTCTTGAGGGTTTCCATTGAGCAGTCTTCTGTGATTCTGATGTGTTTTTCTTTATGGATTATTTCTAGAATATCAGCTATTTATAGCTTAGTGTATGTTTTTAATTTTAAGTTTTTATTTTTACTGTGACTAATTGGAGTTTTATATGCCTCACTGAATTGTATGTCAAATTTGTTTTCCATACTTGGGAACTTTTCTGCCATGATTTCTGAGAACTGATTTCTTCTTAAATATCATCTGTGCAATCTCTTTGATTCCACTTGATCTTATATTTTTCTTCTTTGCATCATCTAGTAGCTGTTGGATAGGTTTTTCATAGTTCCTTGCTACTCTACTTTCTTGATCTCTAACTGTAACCCTGTCTTCTAGAGATGATATTTTGTTCTCACGTTAGTTCACTCTACTTTCAGTGGAATTTTTAATCTCTTGAATATCTGTTTTGTGGATTTTATGTCTTTCTTACTTTGAGCATTAATACTTACCATCATTGTCCTAAGTTTTTCTATTTTTTAATCTGTATCTGTTGTACAGCAGCTAACCATGTCTTTCATCATGGTCACCATCTCGGTAGTTATGTTAGAAATTATTTTAAAATTTAATTTAATTTTACTGTTTAAAAATTTTAAAAGAATTTTTTATTTTATTTATCTATTCCTTTCCTGCCCCAGAACCTATATTTGTTTATTCAGTCATCTTTATGGCCGTCTCAGCCCGCCCTGAGGGCAGGACTGGCTCAGCATGCGGTGCCGGGGATTGAACCACAGTCCCTGCAGCCACCCAAGCTTTAGGCGCTCCAGACCACTGAGCCATCCCACGGGCCCTTTAATTTTATTTTGAAAAGTAAAAGCAAAGAAAAAACAAAAATTAGAAACAAAGAAACAGGGCTACATACAACAATGTATATGTTATAGATTTTCAAATCAAGAATAGCTAATTAATAATGGTTGACATATTATCTATTTTATCATCAAATCTGTTACTCAGATTAGCAGGTATAATTATGTGAGATTGGACATATGGTTGGATATTACCATTTGCCTTCAAGAAGGCTTAAATTTTTGTTCTTGTCTTTTTTTTTTTTTTTTTTTTTCTTAGAAATTATTTATTTTATTTTTCTTCTGGAACCTCATTCATGTCCTTTGCTACTTCTACTATTACCACTTTAGAGTCCAAGTGGGTGGCTTTAAACTTGTTTTATGTCATTGTTCCTCTGGCTTGCTATTGGTGAGTTGGCAGTCTGAGGTTGCATCTTGCTTCCCTGTCTTCTCATGTTCATTTAGATATTTTTTTTTTAGTTTAATTCCTGAGTTGATGTTTACAACTTGCTGATGGCAGGTAGCTAAATTGCCAGGACTTAGAGCCCTTAGAAAATGGCTACTTTTTAGACATGCTTTCCAGGTGTAGCTGGCTTTTCGGTTTTGAATGTTGCAAGATCCTCCCACTTTAATTTGTTGGTGATGAGCTGTTGCTACATATTTGGCCTAGATCCTGGTCTTTGGCACTGACCTATCGTATTGATTATGATCCTTAAGAAATATCACCCTTGGCCTACCAGGAAGAATAACTGATTAAAGCAATTAGGTCACTTTGTTTAAAGTAGTATGACCAGAAATAACAATAGCATCAAAGACAGTCCAGAAAATTATGAACTTTGGTAGCTATTAATTTTCCAACTTTAACCATATGAACTATATCTGTGGTTATATGACAAAAATATAAAAACAAACCAGAGAATTATATACAGCAAATATGCCATTAATATGGAGATTTTTACCTTGTGGAATAGGGAGACTTAAAAGATCTACAGGAAACATAGAGAAATAGAAGAAAAGCAAGAGATTAGAAGTAAAGCTAGAGGACAAAAGAATATTACGTAACCTTTGGGAAAGCAACACCAAAGATAGGGGTGGAGAAAGAGAATCAAGCAATAAAAATATGAACAAAATGAAAACAATAGAAGCTATCAACCATGTTCACACTCATCCAGAAGGAAGAAGCAATCAAGAAAAAAAAGGCAAGAAAAAAAGGGGGAAAGAAGAAGAAGAAAAAATATCCACTTCAAGGTATGTTTCCTGTGTCACTGGAAGACAATGTGGGCAGACAGAGCCCAGATCCATGTTTATTTATCTCAACATGCCAACCATATATTTATAGCAAAGTGGTGAATAATCCCAGGGAGACCACTCCTTTTGTTCAACTGAAGTTCTGGCTTGTTTCTAGCTATTAGGTGGAACCTGAGTTGTTCAGCCTGCAGCATCCCTTGACCTCCTAATGAGTTGACCTGGATTCTACTTCACCCTGTCAATGGGAGCCACTAGATGGAGCCAGCATGCAGCTGCTCTGAGTTCCAGGCTCAGTTGGCATCAAAGATGGCTACTGGCCAATCATCCTCTCCTGGTGGATACCTAAATCCAAATAATTTATGAGTAACTGTAGTCTGATACGTCCACTGCTCCATTTCATTTATTCATTTTTCTGTGGAGGACTCTGAGGTTTCTAGTAGTCATCATGAGTCTGCAGGTTTGAGCTGTCTTATGCAGTGAGTTAAGGTTCAGGAAGAAGGCAGCACTTGTCACCTCCTTCTTCAGTGTTGATGTGTCCCTTTTCACTCTGCTCACGAGTATTAATTCTTTCTTCAGATCCCTGGTGGGTCTTGGGGACTCAATTTCCTCCTTTCTTCCTCACATTGTTGTAGTCCAGTGTCCAGACACTAAACTTTGGAGAGATTTTCTCTGCTATTCATCCCTCTGTCATATTCCCGCAAAAAATGCTTTTGATTTCTAACATTTCCTTTTCATCTTAGAGTTCAAATCTGTCTGCTTACATCAGCTATGTTTTAGGTGCTGTCCACTGTTTTCATTACAGCATTTAACGTGTCAGATAACACTAATTTTCATGTCATATCAATGTCTGGTCCTGATGATTTCTTTTTTTTTTTTTTTTTTTTTTTTTTTTTTTTTTTTTTTTTTTTTTTTTTTTTTTTTTTTTTTTTTTTTTTTTTCTTTTCCTTCAGGAGATGTTTTCACTTGCTGCTAGTATGCCTTGGAATTTTTGGTTGAAAAATCAACCCTATATCAGGTAATAGGAACTAAAGAAAATAGGACTTTAGTGTGACATTTGTATTAATCTGGATGTCTAGGCTATGTCTATAGGTTTAACTATCACAGACATTATAATGATTTCAGTATTCTTACTTTTGTTTTCCCTCTTGACTATAGATTTTTCTAAAGTATTTCCGAAGTATTTCTCAGAAAGAATGTGTACTTGGTACCTCTCTCAGCTTTAATCCATGTTATTATCCTAGTTAATGTGATAGAAAAATAGAATGACATCTCAGTTCACGAACTTAATTTGTTCCACAATTTTGGAAAAAATGGCCTTGTTTCTGTTTCTGTGGGAAAGATGTCCATAGTCATATTACTCACCCTTTATAGAATTTGTAAGTAAAAACAAAATTTTACCAAATGTGTGCGTGTGGTTTTTTTTTAGAAACAAATTATTTACAAACAAAACTGTTCCTGAACCAAGGTACTCTGTAGCTTTTTTGTTTTGTTATGTTTCTTAATATATTTTGTTGTTACAAAGTCTTACTACACAGCTTGGATTCATAGTAATCCTCCTGTTTTCAGCCTCCCCAGCACTGGGACTATTGGCGTAGGCAGATATGCCTGGACTCTGGCCAGCTGCACCCACCCTGGGTGTAGGGCTGGTATGGCATGTGGTGCCGGAGATCAAAGCATGGTTCCTACATTTGCTTAAGCTTGCGTAAGCCGGAGATCAAAGCATGGTTCCTACATTTGCTTAAGCTTGCGTAAGCAAGCACTTTAGTATGTTGACCTATCTCATTGGTCTTGCAGTCTTATGGTTAAATCTCACTCTCTTGGTGGGCCTGTGCCAATGGGCGAGATCTACACAAGTGTCCTAAGAGTTTCCCACATCTTAGGTCAAGCACAAAGAACATAAAAGGTTGAAATAGAGAAATCTACTTGCCCTAAACTAGGGCATAATCTGGAAAGTAGGCCTTTGCTGTGGAAAAAGTCTGGGGCACCTCAAAATGGTTATTCTTTCCCTCCCCACGCCAGGGCCATGAGATATTTTTTGAGGATCATGAGCTTGAGAACTTAGCACCATTCTTGGAGGCAAAACTTATGAAAGTATAGGGACCTCCTGAGCCTGGAATTCAAAGCTTTTTACTGGTTTCTCTTGCTAGTCCACATTGGTCTCAAGCAATTCATCAGAATTACCACCTAAATGTTCTCACCCAGTTAAAGCATCTTCCACTCTATAAGATTCGCAAATTCACCTATCTTCAGTTCTCTGATAGATTTAGGAAAGGTTGCCTCAAGGTTGTTTAACTTTTCCAATTGCAAAAGCAGAAATGATATCTGCAACTTCTGAAAGTTCTTTCTGGGACTTCTAATTAATTGTTTAAATTTACATCTTTTCTTGTTCCTCATACTCCTGTTCCACCCTTCTTATTTCTTTTTGTCTATGTCTTTTTCTTTTGTCATTCTAGTTATTATTGTTTCCTTCCTTCCTTCCTTCCTTCCTTCCTTCCTTCCTTCCTTCCTTCTTTCCTTCCTTCCTTCCTCTTTCTTTTTTTCCCCCCTGTATTCAGGACAGGACCTACAGCATCTCTCTACATAGATTGGACTCGTACTGATTCTCTTGCTTTCAGCCTCCCAAATTCTGGGACACAGGCGGGCATCACCATGCCCTGTCTCAACTGCTGTCTTAGTGCATCCTGCAGGCAGGGCCATCATGGCCCACAGGGAATCAGACCCCAGCCACTATGCTCTACCTAAACAGGGGCTTTAGTTCTCTGAGCTATCTGGCCAGGCCTTGTTGTTTTCTTTTTTGAGATAAGATTTCCCTATATTATCCATTGTATTCAGACTCACTATATAGTTCAATCTGGCCTTGAACTTGAGATCTTCTGGCCTTTGTCTCCAAAGTCCTTGGATTACATATATGTGTTACCATATCTAGATTCTGTTCTTTTTTAGAGTCAATCCTTTCTCCATTTCTTAAACATATCATAATTAAATAGTCACTTTCAGGTTGGTTCATTTAAATTAGAAGTGCCTGTGAAATTATAGTTAATAATTGCATAGTATTATTATAATATTTAATATTAATTATAACAAGTTAATATTAATTTCCAAGAATAAATTAATTTCCTGAATTTTATGTTATAAACTAACTTCTTTGATTTTTTAAATCATTTTTAAAATGTATTTAGTACAGGGTCTATAGGGTCTCACTATACAGAATGGACTTATAGAGATCCTCCTGTTTTCAGCCTCCCAAGTGCTGAGATTATAGGCAAGAGCCACCATGCCCAGTCTCAATCACTGTCTCAGAGAGTTTTGCAGGTAAAACCAGGAAGGCAGGCCAGAGATCAAAACCCTGGCCCCTATGTCTGCCTAAACAGGAGCTTTAATGAGCTTTTTATTTATTTTCATGCATATTTTTTAGATATACTTCTTTTTACACTCCCTACTTTATATTTCTTAGGTTTATGTCATTTCAGAGAAAAAGTTGTGTCTATTTTTCTCTTTGGAGTCCAATATAGTATTTATTTGGAATAGATTCAGACCCAAAGCCATTAATTCATTATGTTTCTGGCCTAGAAGACATGTTTTATTTGTCTTAGCAACATTACTAATAAACGTTGAGCTGAACCTTGCGTACACATTTTATAAATGAAAGGAGAGGCATGTATGATTTAGATACGTGTCTCCCAGTAGACAGACTTACATATGAAAGAATTGTTCTCTAGGCCATACCACTACAGAGAGGCAATGGAACCTCTAGGAGAAACTTAGCATAAGGAGCTTAGGTCGCTGAGGGTATGCTCCTGAAGAGATCTTAGGACTCTAGATCTTCTGAAAGATATCTTTCACTTTTCTTCCACAGTGACATTAGCATCCTCTTTGCCAGATATTCCCACTATGATGTGCCTCCTTACCACAGGTGCAAAAGCAATGGACCCAGGGACCATGGACTGAGAACTCCCAAACTATGAACCAAATAAACCTTTGTTTCCTTAAAAACTTTTTGTTGAGACAGAGTCTTACTGTGTGCTTCAGGTTGGCCTTAAACTCTATTATGTAACCAAAGCAGGTCTAGAACTCACAGCTATCCTCCTCTCTCCACCTCCTGAGTAACTGGATTACAGGCACACTTGGCCCCCTTTCTTTGCTTTTAAGTGCATTATTTCAGACATTTCATCACAGTAGTAGACACAGAGGTAACTAGAGATCAGAGCAGCACAAAGGTTAGTGGTAGACTGTGCAATAGTAAGTCACAATCACATCAAGGCTATGATATTCACAGTTCAGCCTCTAACATATTTTCTTGTTCATGACATTTGGAACCAAGAAATGTGATGGAAAAACTTGGTGAGTAGTTCCATCCATGACTTACCACAAGTATTTTCTTAAAAACTTTGATTCAGTGGTTTTTGCCTACAATTTCAGGCCATGGGACAAGTTTCTCATTCTGAAACTGTTTTGGCTCCTTCAGATGCCCTGTGTAGGAAAATGTGTGGAGAATTAAGTCCCTTCTCTTTAAGCTTCAAGCACACACAGACATTTTTAGCGAATTCAAGTCCACTGGTCTAGGCTCTCCTTCTCTGGCTTCTTGGGCTTCATCACATAGAGATCTGAGCCCTGTGCACTGGGAAGGACAGAGTAAGAGTGTTTATGTTTGTACTTTCCTTGAATTTTATGGCCTTCATTACCCAACACTGCATGAAACTGAAGAAAATGCAGTTGGCCTCAACCCTGGAGCCATCTGTTCAACCTGCTCAAGATATTGGTGGTTGACTGTTTACTAAACAGACTTCCCTGAGTGGCAGCACGAAAGGCTGAAGCCGGGGCTTCTGTTAATCATTAGACATTTAGCAAACAGTTGAGGCCCTTTCTGAGTTTGCTATCTTTGCTTTCAGAAGCAACTGTTCTGTACTCCACCGTCAGCCACAGAACGAAAGGGGCACTCTGTGCTGTGTTTACTCTGAAGATTCTAGCAGGGTGGAATAGTTACACCCAAGTTGCAGTGGACATGCCATGCTGCAGGATAGGTGACATGTGTGCTTTTGTTGTTGACTTTATCTTTGCCAGCACACGTGTTGGCTGGGAAGCCAGGCTCTAGGGTGGAGCAGAAGTTTACTTTGTTGACAGTTTAATGCTTGGAGAGACGTGTGCTTTGGTGAGCTCTCTCTCTCTTGAGACTTTTACCCTTTCTCTAATCCTTTGCATAAACATCGTTTTGAAAACAGTTTATGAAGTATCAGCAAAGGCATGTGAAACTGTTTTTAAACAGCCATTAGGAATAACGTTTACCCATGGTCAGGTTTCGCAGCCTGTCTTTCCTTTTGATGGGATTTACTGTGTGATATAAATTTTCTGTAAAGCTGCACATGTAGCCTGGACACCTCTGCTTGATTCTTGTAGCAAAGTAGAGATCATCCGATAGAAATGCCAAATCAGCCTGGAGAGTATTTCTTTCCTCCTTCTAAGCAGCGGTATCTACTACTTGAAAGGATGTAAGAAGAGAAATGTAACCACACATTTTAGAAAGTTGGACAATCAAGGGCAAGAGCAATCATATTTTTGGTTTAGGTTTTTTTGTTGTTGTTTTCTTGTTTATTTATTTTTATGGCCGGCTCAGCCTGCCCTGAGGGCAAGGCTGGCACAGCATGTGGTGCCGGGGATTGAACCGCGGTCCCTGCAGCCGCCTAAGCTTTCCTAAGCAGGCACTTTAGACCACTGAGCCATCCTGCCGGGCCCATATTTTTGGTTTAGGAAAGAAAATAAAACCTCACAGGCAAACCTCCTTTAGCTATAGTGAAGTGGTATAATCAGCTGGGATGGTTCTTCAGACCAAGCTGGTGTGCATCTCTCCTGATTCTGTTTTGGATTGGTATCTTGAAAGACTGTGGTCAAAGAATGTACCTTATGGAAACTGGCTGGTACTACCAGTCAGGGCTTTTTCCCTGGAGTGCCTGTTGGAGAATCTTTACCGTTGCATGACTAGATAGATGGGAAGACTAACTTTTAATTTAATTTCCAAGCAGTGTGAGAACTTATATTATTTCAGAAATAAAGATGTAACAGAATTGAAGTCTTAGTCTTAGAAAAGTAATGAGTTTGATTCCATGATGTATTTAAGTCAAAAAATAAACTCTTAATTTAAACCGAGCTCTTCTCTGTTAGGAAGAACATATTATATGAGAAATAAATAAAAACTAAGAGAAATGATGAAAACCTGTACTAGGTAAGTAATTTCCATCTTATTCATTGTATTTTGCTTGCATTTATTGGCATGGTTAATTGAATTAACTTACTTATTTACAATATTTATTGGGTATCTCTTGTATGCCACGTTCTTTCTTTTTTATTTTATTTTATTATTTTTTTCTTGTTTCAGAACCTTTGTTTGTTTATTCACTCATTTTTTATGGCTGGCTCAGCCCTCCCCGAGGGCAGGGCTGGCACAGAATGTGGTGCCTGGGATCGAACCGCGGTCCCTGAAGCCTCCCAAGCTTCCCCATGCAGGCGCTTTAGACCATTGAGCCATCCCGTCGGGCCCTGCCATGTTCTTTCATAAACAAAAACATAATTCTTATCTTCATGGAGCTTAAATCTGGTTAGAAGGATACAAAACAATCAAACAGTCATAATTAAATTAATTATTAAAAACTATAGAAAATTTTACAAAGACAGAGTATGGACTATCAAGAGTACATATAAGCTAGGTGTAGTGGTGCATGCCTACAATCCTAACACTCAGGAGGCTGGAGCAGGAGGATTTCTGTGAGGTCAAGGCCAGGCTGGGATACATAAGTGAGTTTAAAGTGAGCCTATGTAGTTTACTACATAGGAAGACCTTGTCTCAACAACAAAAGGTATATATGACTGGCTATCTACCCTGCAGAGGTGGGTTTCCACGAGGAAGTGTGGATTGAGCCAAAACCTGAGAGGCTGTTAGTACTTTATTAGGTGTGGAAGTGAGTGATGGAAGAGGTTTAAGTAGAGAACAAATGTGAAGTTTCTCTGTGGCTAGAAGAAATATTCACTTTCAAGAAAATTAAAGAAGAAGGGACAAGAGTCCAGTGGTACTGATATGCGACAAGATACGGTCATACCTTTATGTTAGGATAAACACAAATTGATGTTAAGCTGTTTAATAGATTGCTTTTTAAATTTTTTGTTAATATCACTTTAAATGAAGAGGAAGAGAAAGGATTAGGATATAAGCCAGAGGCTTAGGGGAGAGACTCCTGGCATGGGTTAAAAGCAGTGGTGCTCAATGGAGACTCACTTAAGAGATGTTTGGAATATAAAAACAAAAACTAGAATAGACCTAGTAATAGATTAATTATAGTGGTAGCAAAAGAGGAGCTCTTGTCAAGGATGATGCCAAGATTTTTGGTTCCAGAAGTTGAACTGAAAAATGTTCCACTTATTAAAATTAAGAACCAAAACTGGGGTAGAAGCCATGAGTTTTGCTTTGGATCATGTTTCATCTAGACAAATGAGAGATCTAAAAGTACTTTAAATGCATAGATCTGGAGCTATGCATCTAAGAGCTACCCACTTCTAGGTGGTAACTGAAGCCAGTCATAAGGAGGTATTTTAAGAGATGACTCTGGAGAGCAAAGAGTCCATGGAGACCTTAGAAGCTTAAACAGATAATGGCTTAGTAGAGGAAAAGGTCCCTGAAAGGAACCAAAGGACTAGGCAGTGAATCAAGAGGAAGCCCAAGAGGCATGAGGTATGAGTGAAAAGTGGAACTCAGTACAAATGGGTGGAGGGATATTTTGTGGAGGATAAAAATGCTTGAAAACTGATTTATCACAATGGTTACATCATTTGGCAAAGTTACTAAAAAATTCAACTGGACACAAAGTAGGGAATTTTTATATGTGAGATATGCCTCAATAATGCTATAAAACAAGCAAACAAAAAACCAAAACCATGACAGTATGAATGAAAGAAACTAAAGGATGGAATCTTTCAAACAGGGAAGGGAAGGCTTGCTTTTTTTTTTCTTTCTTTCTTTTTTACCTGACTGAAGCCTGCAGTGTTGGTATTCCTTGGCTGGAGTTGGCACATGGGCATAACACACAACATCTTAGTGCATGTGTTTTGTTCCTTTTCTCTCCCATCATCCTTTGATCTCCTTCCCATCTCAGACAGATCTGTCTCAATATTGTCTTTTATTTTGCTCTTTATTTGTAATTGGGGTTCCTCATATAAAGTAAATCATGCAATACTTAAAATTGTGCATTGGATCCAACTTATTTCACTTAATATTATGGTATCAGGATGCATCTGTTTTTCTACAAATTAATAGTACAACATTGCATAAATTCCACATTTTGTTTATGTATTTATGGACATATATGTCACTTCCAAGATTTAGCTATTATGACGTGCGTTGTGAAATTATGTGCTGGAGTTGAAAGGACCAAGGAGACCTGATAAAGGTGGCTCAGAGGACTCACTGAGATTCTGTTCCTGGTGAGTAAAGAACCTCCGAAATAAGTCAGCTTTATTCAGGATAGTCAGCATGATCTCATGCACAATCACCTCAGCAAAAGAAATCCATGTGCTCAGGCATGAATGTGACCACGGTCTCACTAAAGTAAAGAAGGACCACATGCTCAGTCATGAACGTGACCATGATCCCCATCAACTGCCATCCTTCTCCCATGTTAGGGTTCATTCAGGGGTCAACCAATAACATTCCAAGGGAGGAAGCAACAAATAGAGAACCCACAGGTGAAGCTGCCCTACCACAGCTGCCTCTGGACCCTGTCCATCACACTCTGCTTTTTGAAATGCCCATCAGGCTACAAGTTGTGCTGCTATAAACATGGAGTTGCATGTAGCTATACCCTTTGTGGGTGTCACCCTGAAAGAGTTAAGATATATTATGGTGGTCACATGCTTTGAATGTTGATAAGTGAAATCTAACCATGACTAAAAATTGAGAGTTTGAACAAATATTTAATGCAAAAACAATAGTCAAAGTATTGAATCATATAATATTATAAAATATTGATGTATATTTAAAATTATATTTTCATATGTATAACAGCATGCATATGATGAGCCATAGAGATAGCTCAGTGGCATAAATACCTGCCTGGCAAGCACAAGGTCCTGAGTTAAATCCCTGGCATCCAAAAGAAGAAGAAAAGAAGAAGAAGAAGAAGAAGAAGAGGAAGAAGAAGAAGAAGAAGAAGAAGAAGAAGAAGAAGAAGAAGAAGAAGAAGAAGAAGAAGAAGAAGAAGAA